>CAIGQQ010030960.1:880807-893707 GCA_903798035.1 Danio albolineatus | reverse complement strand
GGGCATGGGTTTGAACTGGGAATGCATATATGGGTCTTGAATGGCATGTTTATGGGCCGAGTGGGCATAGGTTTAAACTGGGAATGCACATATGCATATATAATTTTTGTTCAAAGCATCAAGTGTCTTGTTTTTATCTTCCTTTTGAATTTTTCTTAGATTCTTTCCTTAAACCATTTGGCATAGTTGGGCTTAAATAGGCCTTGCATGGATTGCTCAGTTAGGACCAACATAAGATGCTTACAGAGCCCATTTTAAGCCCATATGGGCATTCACGGTTGAATCCTGGTGCAGGCCCACTTTAAACCCCTTTAGGCAGGTGGGACCCAAATGAGTCTGACACGAATTGCCCAGTTAAGTATTGATCTTCGATTGGTCTCACGCAGGGTCTTATTATGTGGATAAAACCCTTACAGATCCTACTTAAAACCCACCTGGGCATCCACAGCTGGCCCCCATGTGGATCCCGGGTTCAAACTTACTTTAAACCCCTTCAGGCTGGTGGTACCCAAATAGGTCTGACATGTATTGCTCGGTTAGGACCCTTACAGATCCCCCTTAAAACCCATCTGGGCATCCATGGCTGGCTGTGCTGGTTCAAGCTTGGTGAACTCTGACCTGTGAAATCCCATCACATGATTGCGTGAGACCAATCGAAGATAAAAACATCACCTCTCTGGACAGGAATTTAAAACATAGACCAATTTTAAAACATAGACCATAGTCCCGTTTAGTCCCTTTTCACAGAGCCGTACAACAGAATTTCGCATGCTCAAACTCTAGTGTGACCGCGGCTTCATTCAAAATAGCTTCTTTTACGTTCAGCAGTACAAAGAAACTCAAACAGGTTTGGAACAAGTGGGAGATTTTCAGTCTTTGGGGGGAAAAAAAAACATACTATTAGTGATTTCTAGAAATTACACTGGGTGGTAGAGTAGCAGGAAGCAGGATTAGACATCCGCAGGTATAGCAAATGCCAGGGTCATTGGAGGTTCAATCCTCTGTGGCAACCCCAGATAAAGCAGGGACTAAAATTAGGGTAAGTGAGTGAGAAATTACATGGTGTTGTTTCAGCTCTAGGGGTGGTACAGTGGCTAAGTAGTTGGTATGGTCACCTCACAGCAAGAAGATCACTGATTTGAGTCTTGGCTGGACGAAGAGGTCTTACAGCATGGAGTTTGCATGTTCTCCCTATGTTTACATAGGTTTCCACTGGGTGCTCAAGTTTCCCCCACATCCCAAAGACATGTGGTATAGGTGAATTGGATAATCAATGCTGGGTTATGGCAGGGGGTGGCACAGTAGCTCAGTGGTTAGCACTGTCACCTCATAGCAAAAAGGTCGCTGGTACGAGCTCTGGCTGGGTCAGTTGGCATTTCTGTGTTGCGTTTGCATGTTCTCCCCGTGTTAATGTTGGTTTCGTCCTTGTGTTTCCCCCACAGTCTATACACATGCGCTACAGGGGAATTGACTAAGCTAAATTAGCTGTAGCGTATGTGTGTGTTTGAATGTAAGAGTGTATGTGTGTTTTGCAGATGGAAGGGCATCCGCTGCGTAAAACATATGCTGGATAACTTGGTGGTTCATTCCGCTGTGGTGACTCCTGATAAATAAAGGGACTACGCTGAAGGAAAATGGATGGATGAATGGGTTACGGCAGGAAGGACGTCCAATGTGTAAAACATATATGCCAGACTAATTGGTGGTTCATTCATCTGTGGCAACCCTTGATGGAGCAGGGAATAAGCTAAAGGGAAATAAGTGATTCAGGTCTTCAGGCTGACCGGCAGCTGTAAAGCACATGCAGCCAGATCTGTGTAAGGTCGTGGCATTGCTCCAAGTTTATCCCAACACTTTGCCTGTGGATCGTATCGATGAACCCAGGGTATATCACGAGCTGAATCGGCTGAAGATCCTCCCAAAACATACAGGTGTCCGTCAAGAGTGGCTGCTGCAGGTGAGAGATGCGGTCGCGGCAGCAGAGGGAACGACGTCCAGGAGTCATGAACAGCATCATAGGACTCACACTGCAACTGGTCTCTAAACCCCGCCCACATCGGCTGCAACCCTCCGGCTACAACCAATCGGTGTCCTGAAACCAGCATCACATGACCTGCCCGTCCCGCCCCTTCTGTCATAGGTGCGCGTTTGGAGCAGCCGTGCACTGGGTCGTAGAGCCACAGAGAGGGATAGCAGCGCAGACGAGAGTCGCAACCGCCCGACACAAAGATCTCTCCATTGAACACAGCAGCAGCGTGACCACAGAGAGGCACGTCTAGAGGATGTGTTAACCTGTTTGCCAAAAGATGATAGAAAATAAGTCAGATTTGATGACCCCGGCTTTCAGTATCATGTACTATATTTTCCGGAATTAAAGTCACGCTTTTTTAGGGATGGCATAAGTCCATGCATTTAAATCCAACGCTACACAGCAAATTGTGAGGTGTTGAATTTCTGGTGTAAGCCCCTGTAATGTTTAAGTGTTATCTAATTCTTATCTGTTCATTCTGTGATCATAAATAAAGCCTCTGTATTCAATATGAGTAGACATGTTTGTGAACCTCCAAGTGTTTTCCTCAGGTGTGTAACACTCCACTGTGTCCAGGCAGTTCACGTCATCACAGTTTCCGCCCAGGACAAACAGCTTCCCTCTGTGACACACAGCCGCAAAATAATCCCTGGGTGTGGACATGTCTGGGAGATGTTCCCATCGGCCCTGAGCTGGATCAAATCTGCAGACAGAAACAGCATCTCAGACTGCTGCGCAAACACACTTCTAATACACTGCTTCATCAAGCTTGGAAACTGTTGCAAATCTTTTGTTTTGGGTGCATTTTAATCTGCCATGGTCGCATCATTGTTTCCTTGAAAAAGACTTTGTTCATTCATTTTCATCTGCTTTTACAGGACTGGGTCACGGGGACAACAGTCTGAGAAGAGAACCCCCAAACTTCCCTCTCCCTAGATACTTCCTTCAGCTCCTCCGGGGGGATCACATCCATAATCCTGGACCAGGCTGAATCCTGAGCTGGAATGGAGGATTGGAGAGTATGAGACTGATTCCTGTAAGACCACAGTGACAGACGAGTCTCCGCATTGATCCCATGGGCCAGCCTGAGCACCCGCCAGTGACCTACAGTACTCACATCTGCAGTTCTAGATGATGGATGTCCAGTGTTCTCCAGCCTTAGGCGCCTAGACTGCAGCTCTGCACAAGAAGTTTGGTCAGAGGAGAAATGGTCATGCCCAATTGTGAGCGTCAACCTTCTCTCAAGGTTTTTTTTTTTCCTTCATATTCATCAACTGGTGAAGTTTTGTTCCTTTGCTTGGTTCGGGACTTGTAGAGCTGCACATTGATGGATTTGCTGTTTAGTGTTTGGACTTTCAGCAGTGAAAATTCAACCACATTGAACTGAACTAAACTGAACTTCAGCTCTGAAGCTTCTATGTTAAGCTGCTTTGACACAATATACATTGTTAAAGCTATAAAAATAAACATGAATTGAATTGTTATCCATCTATTATTCCCCTCAGACTTTGGGAATAATTTACAGTTATGTTTGGGTTTAGGGGAGCATAGGTATGGACTACAATTTCAAACAAAAATGATGTAACAGGATCAACATAGATGTTAACCCAGGATCGCTTCATACTTGGCAATGGTTTTGATTTCGATTTTGATTTTCACAGTTCATACTGCAACACAACAATTAGCAATTTCAAAATGTATCCACTGTTAAGAGTGCTTTTAGAATTATACGTTTTCATTGCCTAAAACATTCTCTCAGTGTAAATAGAAGGTCAAAATGGAGAGTAAAATATGCATCTTAAAATCAAAACATATTAGTGTGGACCAGTGGAGAATCTAGGAATTTTTAAAGGCAGGGGCCAAGGTGGGGCCACAGTTTACAGAGGAGGGCCAATTTTTAAATTGGTGCTTGCACTATATGTGTAGAACATATAACTTTTTGTCCTATTAAAAATACAGTAAATATTTGTTTATATAAGCCTATCACATCTTTTCAGGGTTAAATAGTAGAGATATCTGCAAATAGGAGAGATATCAGAAAATTATAATTTTATCTGCAGCGTTTCTGTGAGAAAGAAAATAATTGCGTTAACAAATATGGGACACTGGGGAGTGTTGTAACATGAGGTTAGTTAACACTGCCCATTTTAGCAGTCAGAAACAACATATTCATCTATATCAAACACTCCTTTTGGTGTACAGAAGTTGCATGTGCCTTTGGGCAAGATTGTAGGTTTTATCATTATTTTTATTTCATTTTTTAGGGAAAGGATTCTCTCGACAAATATTCTTCCCCTAGCATTCATTAGGATAAAAAAAATACTTTCATAATCTAAAGATAAACATTCATTAGTTTCGTTTTATGCAACGCTCTCAAGCTATCTTCAGTCCCACATGCTAAAAAGTTTGCTATGTTATAGCTGGTGCATTCAGGTACGTTTCTCTTTTTTGTAGTGTGCCTGGGCAGTGAAAGCAAAGGACAGACAGTGGTGTCCCTGCAGACATCTGCCAGATGTTGTTGGTTCTGGCTGCACAGACTCTTCTCAGGAAACCTGTGGCAGACTTTGAATTTTAGAAAAAGGGGGAGAAATTATTATAGTGTTAAATGGATAATTCACCCAAAACTGAAACTGTCATCATTTACTCCCTCAACCTTCACTTGTTCCAAACGTGCTTTGCTTAACTTTCTTTCTTCTGTTGAACACAAAATAATTTTTTTTTAAAGCGAGCTGGAAACCTGTAAACATTGACTTCCATCGTATTTGTTTTTCCTACTAAGTCAATGGTTACAGGTTTTCAGCTTTCCTCAAAGAATCATCTTCAACAGTAGAAGCACATTTATCATTTTGGGTGAACTCTCCATTTCAATAAAAACTCATCAGTCAGTTCACTTTGTTTATTAATAAAGATTTTCTTTTTGCATAAACTGGATATGGGGTTGATATTAGTTCACCAAATCGAAATAACTTTAACATTGTATTAATATCTGACTGTGAAGAACATGTTCAAGTGTGTTCAGTCCTAACCTGATGCACAGCTATCTTTTGTGGTAAATGTAATGAATAAAAAAAAAAAGCAGATTTTTAGACGGGATGTTTATCATAGATATTAGATATCAGGTCAAGTTCGTTAAATGATGTCTGTTATTTTGACAGATTTGCCCTCACAATTGTTCTGTAACCTTATAGCAATAAAAAAGCACAGTAATTTTACACTGAAAGTGTTGCACTGCAAATGACAGAACCCATCTTTGCTTTCACTATCCATTTCGCCATGAAGCGCACCCATTAACATAAGAGCTCTAATGGTCATTTAAAATAATGCACATATATGACAGATATGAGCGGAATCGAGGAAAATAAACCTTGTAACTCTGGTCAACGAATGACATGTTTAGTCTACTCGCATATGACTATCAGTTTTGGTCTGTTCTAAAACATCCCGCTTTAAAAGCGAACCATGGCAAGCAACATTGTAACAATTTTACTCCGTTTCAGAACAAACCAGTCGATATGCAGGGATGAAAACACTCGTCACACAAGAGAAAAGGCTTAAGTAACGGGTATCACTAGCGTTTAATATGAGTTAAAGCGTATCTTTATGCCCGAGCTTTGATATAAATCAGCAATGACTTAGAGGAGAGGGGCACAACAGGACCCGCCCCTGGTGTGGACGACCAAATAAAGTAACCTTTCCTATTAACGTTGTCATCATAAAGAACAAACACATCTGGGTTAGTTTGATTGGAAGGATGGATTTACATTGGTAGGGCAGCTATATCCACTGTTGCAATTTTACAATTCATATTATATCTATATATATATGAATTATGACTGGATTTTGTGTATAGATAGTTTTCCCTCTCACCTCAGAGCGCTCTTCAGTATGTCCAGGGCACCGTAGTATTTGCGTCCCCCAAGGATGTAGAGTGTGTTGTTAAGAACGCACGCGCAGTGGCGAAACCGTGGCGGTTCAGGCAGACGTGCCAAAGGTTTCCACTCGATGGAGTGCTTGAGGCCTTCTCCACGCACAAACCGGCAGGCAAACCACAGGCACAGGTTCGGCTCTCGACGCTCGAAATCCTCATTCACACAATCTCCACCGACAATCACCAGAACCTAACGCAGATGCAATAGAATACAGCCAAAACAAAAACTAGCGACACATAGGAAATCTTTAGCGACCTCTAGTGGGGGGTTATGAAATATACAGGAAGCTTTTCAAATGATATTGTGTGCCCTTTTTACAAGAGAGCAGAGCTACAAATGCCTGTGCCCTTATTATAGTAATTGTTGCGTAATAGATCCTCTTTACTGAAGCCCACCCTCCAGTGATTCACCTGATTCGGTGTGCGTGGCTTGCAGTCCATCGATCTCCGATCATCACGCAGGAGATTCTTCAGAACATCCAGCGCTGTTTTTCCTTCTGCGCTCCTGAGCATCAGCTTACACTCCTGCACCTGAACAGGAGATTGTCATTGACGTGAAGACATGAACAGTGTGTGTTTGTCCATGCAGAAGTGTGGTACCTTCCGCAGCTCCTCGGGGCTCATGAGAGGAAAGCGAACGCTCTGCATCAGTCCTGAGAGGTCAGACAGTCTGTGCTGTTTATCCTCCTGGATCCAGTTCACCACAGCTCTGAACACAGCCATCTGCAGACACACACAGAGAGCCAGTTTGAATACACAGATGCTTTGACATGCAGGGTAAATTAGCAGGTGTTTATCCTGAAATAAGCAATTGTAATTGTGGTGTTTGGTTTTTCGGTGTTGCCGTCAATTTTATGCTTCAACCGCAATATTCTTTAATGAATAATATATATATATATATACTCACTGGCCACTTTTTTAGGGACACCTTACTAGTACCAGGTTGGACCACCTTTTGCCTTCAAAACTGCCTTAATCAAGGCATAGATTCAGCAAGGTACAGGTAATATTCATCCGAGATTTTGGTCCATATTGGCATGATAGTAGATTTGTCGGCTGCACAATCATGTTCCACCACATCCCAAAGGTGCTCTATTGAATTGAGATCTGGTGACTGTGGAGGCCATTTGAGTCCAGTAAACTCATTGTCATGTTCAAGAAAACCAATCTGAGATGATTCACACTTTATGACACCAGAAAATGGGGACACTGTAGTAATAAAGGTATGGACATGGTCAGCAACAATACTCAGGTAGGCTGTGGCATTGACACAACGCTCAATTGATTGTATTTTTTATGGAGGTTACGTCTTTTTGGAGTTAGCAAGAAAGCTTAAGTTCCTGTTTTATAAAGCTGTTCTGCAAAGCATTGTTAGATATGGTATCACAGTGTGGTTTGGCAACCTATCTGTACAATGTAAATCAATGTTGGTGCATCTTTTAAAGACAGGATGGAAAATTGTTGGGCATGATGAATATTTTAATCCTCAAGTTTTATTTGAGAATTGTGTCCTCAGGTGGAAAGGATTCTGTATGATCCAACTCGTTTTTTGTTTCGACATTATGATCTGCTTCCCTGTGGTTGGAGATATAGAGTCCCAAAGTATAGGTTGAACCGATGTAGGAGATCCTTCGAACCAGTTTCAGTGGGTTTACTTAACAACAGTTTATCTTAATTAGCATTATAATTATTGTAACTACTGGATTTTGTATTGTTTTTATTGTCTGTTGTTTAATGGATGTCTTCAGCAATGTGGTAATGCCCAAATTTCCTGTCAAGGACAATAAAGTTTAACTTAAATTAATTGGAAAGTAAAGCATTTTTCTGGAAAGCATTGTTAGATATGGTATCAGTGTGGTTTGGCAACCTATCTGTGCAATGTAAATCTATGTTGATGAATCTTGTAAAGACAGGATGGAAAATTGTTGGGCAAAATGAATATTTTAATCCTAAAGTTTTATATGAGAATTGTGTCCTCAATCAGGTGGAAAGGATTCTGTATGATCCAACTTATTTTTTGTTTCGACATTATGAACTGCTTCCCTCTGGTAGGAGATATAGAGTCCCAAAGTGTAGGTTGAACCGATATAGGAGATCCTTTGTACCAGTTTCAGTGGGTTTGCTTAACAACAGTTTCTCTTAATTAGCATTAGAATTATTGTAACTATTGGATTTTGTATTGTTTTTATTGTCCGTTTTTAATAGATGTCTGCAGCAATGTGGTGATGCCCAAATTTCCTGTCAAGGACAATAAAGTTTAACTTAACTTAATTGGTACTAATGGACCCAAAGTGTGCCAAGAAAATATCCACTCCATCTTTACACTAGCCTGAACCACTAATACAAGGCAGGATGGATCCATGCTTTCATGTTGTTCACACCAAATTCTGACCCGACCATCTGAATGTGGCAGCAGAAATGAAAACTCATCAGACCAGGCGACGTTTCTCCAATCTTCTACTGTCCAGTGTTGGTGAGCCTGTGTGAATTGTAGCCTCAGTTTCCTGTTCTTAGCTGACAGGAGTGGCACCCGGTGTGGTCTTCTGCTGCTGTAGCCAATCTGTCTCAAGGTTGGTCATGTTGTGTGTTCAGAGCTTCTGCAGACCTCGGTTGTAACAAGCGGTTATTTGAGTTACTGTTGCCGTTCTATCAGCTGGAACCAGTCTGGCCATTCTACTCTGACCTCTGGCATCAACAAGGCATCTGCACCCACAGAACTGCCGCTCACTGGATATTTCCTCTTCTTCAGACCATTCTCTGTAAACCCTAGAGATGGCTGTGCGTGAAAACCCCAGTAGATCAGCAGTTTCTGAAATATCCAGACCAGCCCATCTGGCACCAACAACCACGCCACGTTCAAAGTCACTTAAATCACCTTTCTCCCCATTCTGATGCTCGGTTTGAACTGCAGCATTGAGCAGTTGAACAACATTGAGCAATGTACCTAATTAAGTGGCCAGTGAGGGGTAATAATTCTGACTTCAACTGCATTTTTTTACTCTCACCTCACTGTCTGCATTGAGTGCGTCTCTGTCCAGAAAACGCTTCAGCTGCATGTAGGGCAGATCCCTGAACTTTTCCCCCTCCGAGACCCTCTGAAAATGGGCTAAAACATAATCCTCTGCCCGTCTGGCCAGATCCTCCAGACTGTAGGCTTCAGCCAGAGCCAGAACATCCAGGCAGGAGTTTTCGTCCATGTTGTCCTGCAGGAAGTTTAAGCAGAGCTCCAGCGCCCCCTGCAGCTGAAACTGTACCGCCGCTTCTGTCAGATCCCACACGTTTGTGCTGCTCAGTTTCAGCCGGCCGGAGTAGATGAAGTCCAGCAGATCCCGCAGAATACAGGATGAGACGCCATGCAGTGACACCACATCTGCTCCAGACTCGCGTAACCCTCCGCAGAACAGAGCGCGAAAGTAGTCCGCCCCGGCCGCTAATATGACACGATGAGCTGGAAGAGAGAAGTCACGGAGAAATACACTTTTGCTGCTTGTTCAGGCGACTTACTTAAAATGAGTTGAAACAACAAAGTTCTTAAATCTTTATGCTCAAGTTGTATGTTCACTCCAATAAATTTGTAAAAGCAATTAAGGGTGCTTTCACACTAGCACTTTTGGTCCGCACCCGGGTTCGTTTGACGTCATAGTACGGTACGTATAGCTAGTGTGAACACGTCTTCTGAACTCGGGTGCGCACCCATGAACCGTACCCGAGTCCGCCTGAAAGAGGTGGTCTGGGGTACGGTTCATGTGAACTCTGGTACGGTTCACTTGAAGTATGAATGCAATCGTACCAAAAGCCGGAAGTGAACCGTCAACAGTACAGCAAACTATAGTTTTTATAACGTTCATTCGTGTGTGTGTGTGTGTGTGTGTTTGTATGTGTGTGTGTCTGTCTGAGTATCACGCGCTGACAAGCGCGACTGAGACAGAGCAAACACAGTGATAATGCTTGTCTCCTCTAAAAACAGCTGGGACATCACGTGATGTTCTGAACGTGTATAATATGTTTGCGGCAGACAGACGCGAGCCGTTTTCTGTTTGTTCTAAACCAAAAGGTTCAGTAAAAGCGAAACAACTGCGATGTGCGGACGTCTCTCCCGTTTGGTGCTTTGCTTTCGGGTCCGTCGCCTGGCAACAGACGTACACAAAACATCGGCTTGATGACGCAAGCGTACCGGGGTTCAGAAGGAAAAAAGACAGTGTGAACACAAACCAACCAAGCAGGTGGCAAGGGGGGACAATCGAACTTGGGTACGGTCCAGGCAATTGAACCAAGTGTGAAAGCACCCTTAGTTAAAGTTCACATGGAATCAAAACTAAGCATAGTGATTTTGTTACAACTTTGCTTACAACGGGGGATTCATCAGCCACTTGTTAAAGGAAGGATCAGAAAAGACTATTGATGTACGCCGAGGCGGACTGGCCATAGGGAGAACCGGGACATTTCCCGGTGGCCTGACTGTGAATCTGGCCTGCTATCCAACAAGTGTAAGTGCGTGTGATTAAAACGGTTGCCTCATTGTTTTCTCCAGCTTGTAAATGATGCATTTAATTGTGTTTTGTAACTTGTAACCGCTTGTAGTGTATCTGGTTAACTTGTATTCTCATATCGCGTCTAAAAGCACGTTGTAAACGCGACGCGTGCCGCTTTGTTTACGGATTAGAATGTGTTTGTGAACTTGCGTTCCTCTGCTGTTTGTCGTTGCTATGGCTACATCAGCTCTCCTACACACGTGCGGCGGTCGTGTTTCATAATGGTACAGCTTTTGCCGCTGTGTGCACTAATACTGAATGTGTGTGGCTGTTTTTACTTCTGGTTAAGAATAGAGTGATATGCTGGGAGACCGGGGGGTTAGTTTCGGGGGTGAGGTGTCTGAAATACGGGTGACTCCCGGGAAAAACGAGTGTTGGCAGATATGCTCACGCACACACTATGCACTCTGACTACTTCAATATTGATAAGCTGTGGTGGGCATTCTCTCGCGCTCAATGATGTCGACCAATCGCAATAGACTGGGTCATCGGTCCGTTCAGCGTAGTTTAGCATCGCGCCAAAGAGGAGTTTGGGAACAAATGAATCACTGAATGGTTCTTATAGGAGTCGCTGGGATAATGAGGTAAAAATAAATGCATGTTATAAGACAATGAAGGTGTTTTTTGACCATGCATGCATATTGGCCTGCTGTTGGAGACCCCCAAAACCAAAATATGACCCTATTTAATGTATAATAGGGGCTCTTTAAATCTTGGAAAAGGGGTGAAATAGGTGCCCTTTAAAAGTGAGTAAATGGTGCTTTAAAAGTGATTAATTGATTTTACTTTTAAAAAAGTGAGTAGATGTTTTTAAAGAAACTAGTTCACTTGAACCGGTTGGTTCTCAAGTGATTAATTAAGTTAAAATGTTAAATAAATATTGGTTTTACAGCAAGCAGTTGACTTGGGTCCTATACGTATATTTGCACATTAACTTTCGTTCATTCATTTTCTTTTCGGCTTAGTCCCTTTATTAATCTGGGGTCCCCACAGCGGAATAAACCGCCAACTTATCCAGCATATGTTTTATGCAGCGGATGCCCTTCCGGCTGTAACCCATCTCTGGGAAACATCCATACACTGTCATTCACACACATACACTAGTGCCAATTTAGCTTACCCAATTCACCTGTACCACGTCTCTGGATTTTTTGGGGAAACCGGAGCACCCGGAGGAAACCCATGCCAACACAGGCAGAACATGCAAACTCCACACAGAAATGCCAACTGACCCAGCCGAGGCTCGAACCAGGGACTTTCGTGCTGTGAGTTGATTGTGCTACCCACTACGCCACAGTGCCACACACATTAACATTTATATTTGCAAAAATATTTACCTTGAATTATTATTATTTTCTGTTATTACTTTTCAAAACATTAAAGTTAAAGGAGATGTTACAGTTACCAGGGAAACGGTCGCCACTGTCAGTCTGTATGATGACATCACAGCCAACATTCCTCTCCCACAGTGCTCGTATGAGCTGCAAACTCCTGTCTCTCTCATCTCTCGCACTGAAGCAAACTGAATCTCCTCCGCACAATCTCAGCAGTCTCTCAGCCCTCAAACCCCTGCAGGCGTCCAGCAGCTCTTCAGCTTCTCCTCTGTGAATTTCTCCAGTGTAGCAGAAGTCCAGTACAGCCTTCAGTCCAGCAGGAGTCAGCGTTCCTCCATCCACAGACACCTCCTGAAGCCCTGCCTCTCCAGCAGACAGCCACGCCTCCGCCGTCTGACTGACAACAGCAAGCACCAATCGGTGAGCCCTGTGGGCGTGGTCTATGATATTTATACAGCAGTCCAGCAGAAGCCCCTCATCCTTGAGTCCCCGCAGGGAAGTGAAGAGGGCATCGCAGTGGGTGGAAAGCAAAAAGGGGCGGAGCTCTGGATCAAAAGGGGGCTCGGCAGGAGGCGGGGCTCTAAGAGTGGGCAGGGTTACGGTTGGAGTGTGCGGGGTTGAGTTTTGTTCTCTGTTTCTCTTCAGAGCTGAGGATGTGATGAGATTTGCAGCTTCTTTCTCTCTGGCTTTCACAGAAGAGTTAGGCTGGAGGAGTGTTTTCTTGTCTGACTCCTTTTTCTCAAACGTCACTCTGGTTTTAAACTGAGACATTGGAAACCTATTTAAAGGGTAAAAGCATTCAGTTATAAAAAAAGGCAAATATATATGTGAACCAGTACCAATATATATATATATATATCAATATTTTGACATGGTACATTTAATACTGTAGTGGCTTGCCATTATTTTATGTCACTGTTAGCATAGATAGATGGATGGATGGATGGATGGATGGATGGATGGATGGATGGATAGATAGATAGATAGAGATGGATAGATGGATGATAGATAGATGGATGGATAGAGATAGATAGATGGATGGATAGATAAATAGATGGATAGATAGATGGATGGATG
>CAIGQQ010030960.1:849463-875807 GCA_903798035.1 Danio albolineatus | reverse complement strand
GTTGTAGGAAGGTCGCTACGTTGAAGCAACGTTGTGTGTTTGTTGGGTACATTGTAACGTGCCAGGTTTTTGTATTATTCTCAGTGATTATTGATTTATACGTATATTAATTGTAATATTGTCGATAATATGTGATGATAATAACTGTTTTCAAGTTATGTTTTCTAATTAAACACTAATATATTTTAAAATGTTAATTTATTTGTGATTTCAAAGCTCCTTTTTTGATTTGCTGTTCGAAAACAAGTTATTATAATAATTATTATTTTATTTTCCATTTAAATTATTGTAATTATTAGATATAACTAATGAATGTAATGTTTATTAACAGATAAGTGTTTTTGAGCGTCTGTAATAATAGCTTTTGTATCAAAAGCTTGGGGTCATAAAGGTGTTTGTGTGCGTGCTTAACAAAACAGACCCCATCTTTAATATACATTACAGCTTGTTTAGTAATTTATACAACATATATGTCTATATATTCCTGAAATATATAACAATTATACATACAAAAGTTTGTAACATGTTTATATATTACAAGTTATTAAACCATACCCAGTCATTATATCAGAAGTGACAATGAATGTGAAAATATATAGGGCAAATAAGAATAATTAAGAGTTAAATGAAGTCATAGTTTATATTGGATTGAAATGATTGTGTTTAATCATTATCGATAACATTTTATTTTGATTTAAATATCAGCATTTTGACATTATTTCTCATTTTATTAGCATACAGTTTCATAAGCTGTTTGTTTGGGTTCAGTATTAGTAACACACTTGCTTTAATAAGTACAATTTAGACAATTTTACACTTTTTAATATATTGATTATACTTTTTTTTTAATTTACATATCTTTTAAATTTACATATCTGGTTGTAACCCCCTTATTACCCAAGCGTTACAATTTATTCCCTTAAACCTACACGTATGTTCATTATACTTATACTATACCTACAGAAAAGAACACAGTTATTTCACTGTACTTATGCGGTACTTTGCAGGTCGTAAAAGAAAACGTTACCAAAAAATTATAAAAATTTTGGGATATTTAAACCCAATTTGGGGTAAAATATCAACAAAACCAGTTTAATAATTTAAAATTTTATTAAGTTTAATCAAATGGGTTTGGGTTTGTCCACATAATAAATGATAGCGCGCTACATCACATCAAAACATTTCAAGTTTATTATGCATAACATTTCAATTTTACCGCATTGAAAACGTTTAGTTCAGTCAACTAAATGTGTTTAACTGAATTTGGTTTAAATATTAGCAGCATTAAACTTAAATCTTTTAGTTTCAACCCGACAGAATTGGCTTTTTTTAGGTCAACGAGTTTCCATACATTTTTCCAGTTCAATCAAACTGTTGGGTCTTACAGTGTGGTCGCTTTTTATTATCCATTCCAGAAACTCCTTTCACAAACATTTTGTAGACTTTATGGGCTCGAGGTTTTGTGTAGACTTGTGTAAAGACTCCAGTGGTCTTTGATAGGAAACTCTGTGTTTAAAGCGGCAGTGAATAGGCAGTATACTCGCTCTACACACACTCACACCACTGAATAAAACTTTATCTCCAGCGATTTGTTGGCTAAGCGCTCATTACTGACTAACTGTGGTAATCAAGGGTTGAGCTGGCAGCATTGCCCATTAAAAAGCGTCATGCAGGACTGTACAGATCATTCCTGGAATTAAAAACGACAGTGATTATACTGACCAAGATTAATGTTTTGCAGAGGTTTAATGAGAGAGCTTCATTTCATTGTCATATAAAAGGTTTAATAAGAACGTTTGATTAAAATCTGGATATCTGCGCTCACATTTATTTCAACTCAAAAGCAAAACTGCATGCACACTAAAAAACATTGGGTTACTTTAACCCAAATTGGGTAAAATGTTGACAAATATAGACATCAATATTTGGTGGAGTTAATCCTCCATCACAACAAATGAAAGCAGTTTCTATTCGGACAAAATGACATTTTCGTAAGTTGAGTTTCAATGACAGTATTTTCATTTGAAGGATTATTATCAGACTGTTTCTAGAGTAAAATAAATATAAACATTTAACTCAATTCCTTTACATAACCTAGAGCAGTGTTTCTCAACTGGTGGGTCGCAACCCAAAAGTGGGTCGCAGAAACATTTTCAGTGGGTCGCGGAGTGTGTGGTCAAAAAAACAACAAAAGTTTAATTTTTAACTTGTTTTGCGTATACCGGACTTTTATTTTGAAATGCGCGCATGACAACCGATCCCTTTGGAATCGACGTGGAAAGCGTCACGTTGCCGAGCAACATAGAGAGTCAGCTGGTGGAGCTGTCATGTGATAAGATGCTGAAACAGAAATTCAGTGAAGTAAGCCTCTCCCAGTTTTCACGATCTGAGAGTGCGATGAAACCCATCCCATTCAGAACTACGTATTTGTATGGAAGTGGCTTCTCTTCCTTGGTGCAGCTTGAGTCAAAGCAGAGAAACAGGTTGTACATAGAGCACGATCTTCGGGTAGCACTGTCTACCATCACTCCTGACTTTGAAACTCTTATCACATCAGTAAAGCACATCCTCAGTTATCTCATTATCTTCCCAAATTACTGTTAAGTGAAACAGATGTTTATAATTGCTGTCATATTAGATGTAAAAATGGTTATGAATATTTTAATAATTTTACAATTTGCTGGTTTGTTCTGTTCAACAGGATCAGTGTTCATGTTTTATTAACAGTTCAGTTTTGTTTATGGTAACAACCTTTCCTTACCCTAACCGCTGTTTACAGTGTTTGTCGTTTTTACTTTGTAATATTTCTATAATTTGATACATTTGTTAAATGTCAGCAATAAAATAATGTTTATTTGTAAGTCTTGCTGATTTTCTCATGATTTTTCTGTCACTACTTGTGTATGTTAACAAATAAATACAAATTAATTATAATTCCTAAAATTATATTACAGTTCCTAAAAATTTGGGTCGCGGCTTGATGACCATGTAAAAATGTGGGTCCTGTGGCCAAACCAGTTGAACGTGGTAAAAATGAGACGAGGGCTTTTCTTTTTTCTGGATTACTTTTGAAAATTGTGCCCTGAATTTCACAAATCGACAACTTTGTGAATAAAATGCATTTTTATCACTCACCATGGCAGCTCTCAGACTGGTTGTAGTAGCCGAATGCTTTCAAAGGCAAAGAGGATTCAAGAGTTCACACTTAGCTGATGATTGATTATAAAGCTCGTTTGGCATGCTGTCCCGGGAGAGAGCCCTGAGCTCATATGATCCTCAAGCCTGGGGCTTCCTCCCGTTTGCAGGGCAAGAGGGGAGTTTGAGCTCAGGTAGATCTGGAGAACTCCCCTGCTGTAATGAACAGATAATGATTGCTATGAAGAGATTACTTACTAGGAGCATGTCTATGGTGCTGATTTGGATTAGTCAATTAACTTAAGTTGCATGTTTTTGGACGGTGGGAGGAAACCTGGGAACCCGGGGGAAACCCACGTGAGCACGGGGAGAACGTGCAAACTCCACACAGAAACGTCAGCTGGCTTGGTAAGCACTAGAACCAGTGACGTTCTTGCTGTGAGGCAACAGTGCTAACCACTGGGCCACCGTGCCACCCATCTAGGAAAGGAAGAGGAGAAGGGGTGGAAGGGGGATTCTTCAAAATGAAGATGGCTGTGATGTGGAGCTTAGGGTATTTATAGTGACTTAGGAATCGTCTGATTGGTGATTCATAAACTGGATAATGCGGGACCAGCCGCAAGCAATCATCTGCGCATGATCCTCTCCAAATTAGTTTAGAAATAAACTTCGCTTAACGTAATTGGTAGACGTGCTGCACTGCAAATTCAAAGCGGAAAACCAATCAAAAGTATCAGAATAGCAGCGCTTTAATGAATGAGCTTAGCAGAAGGCATCGTGCATATCAAAAACAGCCAAAGCAACAGATTAATATTATTCAGCATATCCCAGATTTTTAGATGTAACTCCATTTGTACTATAACCTTCAATGTGAAGCTGCTTTGACACAATCTACATTGTAAAAGCGCTATACAAATAAAGGTGAATTGAATTGAATTGTAATCTTGAACATTTTCATAAGTAGCTGTAATTCCACTACACATTTTTCTCAGTAACTGTAACGGATTACTGTTACTTTTATTTTGTAATTAAATTACGTAACGCTATTACATGTAATTAGTTACTCCTTAACACTAACACTACGACACGTTATTCCTTTGCCTTGCCTTCCGTGTTGGCCCTCGCTTTGTTGCTTTGTTTATTCCTGTCTGCTTCCTGCCTTCTGACCACTCGCCTGTTATTTTGACTACGACTCTGGATTTGCCTGTATACATCTGTTTGCTCCTGTGTGGACCGCTGATTGCCTAACCATTCTCAATAAAACTGCATTTGGATCAGCGACTCAATACATTGTGTGATATACAATATATTGTGTTATATATGTGTGCAATCAGCAGAATCAGGAACAGGTGTGTGTGAGCGGTGCGTCACTGGAGTTTGTAGTCCATGAAATGGCAGATTTATCACTAGATCGATGATAATCATAACAATTTTATGTTAGTTTTGCTTTGTTTTATATTAAGATGGACGGTAATATTACTCTTAGAATTACTGTCAACATTGATAATTGTACGTTGTTTTGTATTGTTTTGTTTCTTCTTCTTTTGACTGAACTAAACGTTTTCAATGCAGTAAAATTGAATGTAATGTATTATAACCTTGAAATGTTTTGTTGTGATATAGGGCCCTATCATACACCTATCATATATTTTGGGGTTTTTGTCAGTTCCTTTGTCTGAACTCATTTCTAGATTTTTGTATCTTGCTTATAGTTTCCAAGTTCAGGATTATCCTTTGTTTACTTTTGTCATAATAAATTGCTGCACATGGATATTTGCGTTCTGTGATTCACCATCTCATGACATTTATGGTGCATGTGTGCTGTGTATCGATCCTCTGGCTCTGAGTATGTGCAATCAGCGGAATCAGGAACAGGTGTGTGTGAGCGGTGCGTGACTGGAACTTGTAGTCCATGAAATTGCGGATTTACCGCTAGATCGCTGATAATAGTTAATAGTTAATAGATAATAGCTGATAATAACTGTTATAGTTTTATGTTAGTTTTGCTTTTTTTTAAAGATTAAGATGGACGGTAATATTACTCTTAGAATTACTGTCAACATTGATAATTGTACGTTGTTTTGTATTGTTTTGTTTCTTCTTCTTTTGACTGAACTAAACGTTTTCAATGCAGTAAAATTGAAATGTAATGTATAATAACATTGAAATGTTTTCTTGTGATATAGGGCCCTATCATACACCTGGTGCAATAATGCGCAAGACGTGTTTGGAACGATTTGTTGCTATTTTCAGACCAGCACAACACTAATTTTTACATTTTGCGTCATGTTGTTTAAATAGCAAATCCATTTGCACCACTTTGTGGACTCATGGGTGTGCTGGTCTAAAAAGGAGGTGTGTTAAGGCACATGGTTGGCACTGTTTTGATGAACTGAAATAGACCACACCACTGAGCATCTAAAAGCAGGTAGAGTACCGCTAAGTTGTAGTAACAAAAATGTTAAAAAATGAAATAAATAAAAGTACAAGTAAAAATGTATTCTTTTGATTTAAAGGACCATAATCAGAGAAGTATAGGTTGAGCATTATCAAAAGAAGTGAAAGTCAGGACAGATGAAGAAAACTTTCATCCGTTTAGCTGATAGAGGGCTAGTTGTTACGTGGGCTGTACTGCAATAAAAGTCCTAAACTGGAGTACTTTTTTTTTTCTAGCTGTGGTTATTTTGGTGTTAAAAAAACACCCACCTCAGCTTAAAGGTTTTAACTTTAAATTTAAGTTTAAAATACTTTTAATAATAGTCGAGTCTGATATAGTTTATATTTAGTAAAGTACTGTATAAAGTACAGCACAGTTATCCACCTGTGTAGGTCCAAATACTTACACATTGCTTAATACACACAGGATGTACAGCACACGTTGTTACAAAAATTATTATTTATATTATTATTATTATTTACAAGCCTTCTTCACCTCGGGGGGCTTTTTCAGTTGATTCATGATAATCTACATTAATATAATGTTATTATTATTATCAGTATTATTTATTATATGCACATTTATATTTGTTTTAATAAAAACAACTGTATATTTGTCCTTCTGTGGGGTTTTGGAGACGTCTGCATCACCATATGGGGCATAAGAACAGGCCGTGTGTTTGGATATAACTCAGTTGTTTGATCACACTTCGTTATTATTGTTCATTTATTCTTTTACTGGAAATTAGAGCTGAATTTAGAAATAGTTTTGAACAAATCTTTGTGCTTAATGAACAAAATGAAATATGTAGGCTAATGGATGTCTACAGTGGAGTGAGTACAACCAACGCTATCTCACGGCAATTCGTAACTTTTCGATTTAGTGGCTAATTCCTATCAATTCGTACGATCTAATTCGAATTAGAAACGAACGCCACTAAAATGATAACACATAAGACGACACATTCATTGGCTTCAATTTATATTTAAATGTATTCATTTTGAGTATCCTTATTATTTACAACAATATTTAATATTTTTTTCCTTAAATTATCAAGTCAGACATTCTGTTCAGACTTATTTTTTTGTTCCTCGTTGTACAAAATCTATTGGTAAAAGAGCTTTTATGTTTAAGGGTCCAACAGATTGGAATAATTTACCTGCGAACATTCGATCCATTACATCCTTTAAAGTCTTTAAGCAAACTCTGTTATCATATTTTACTTTGGATTGTACTTGTTTTTCCTGAGTAAGTTATTACTTATGTGTTGTTTTGATACACTGATTTGTACTCTTACATATATGTATATGTGTATATATATATTTATGTCTGTATGTATATGTATTTTTTGTACTATGTACATGTGTAGATGTAGGTATGTATGCTATTTTCCCCTTCCCTCCCTTTCAATTTTTTTTTGTTGTTTTTTTTTTTTTGTTTGTTTGTTTTTTGTTTTTTTGTTTTGTGTTATCTGTCTTGGATGTTGTGTAAGTTATGTCTTGTTTTTGTCTTTTGGTGTTTTGTTATGTGATTGTAATTAATTGTGGGACCCCCTTGAAAATGAGATGGTACATCTCAAGGGGTTTATCCCAGTGAATAAATATCAAATATCAAATAAAACGTAAAATGTGCTTGATTCTTGATTGTGTTTATGGGATGCAAAATGGCGTGAATGGCACTTGTGAGAGAAATTTGAGATCTGAAAAAGCGTACACAGCGGCCTCTGGTGTATTCGCGAAATCAAAAACTGCAAAAAAACGTACCTCCTTGGACGTATTTGGCGCTCTCCAGAAATGTATATAGGGGTATATTTTTAGAATGAGCCTGGGTTGACCGTAAACTATTCAAAATGTAAATAAAAGTCACCTTTTTGTTTTACATTTCAAGGTTAAAAGTTGTTGGAAGAAAGATCGAGATCCCATAATGCAGCTCAAAAGCATAGATAATTGGGGGAAAATAAAAAATAAAATCAGCAAATAAGTAAAATAGATACTTTTAAAGATATTTTACAATGAAGCGTAAACACATTTTGCTATATAAATGTAAATAAATGCGTCTAATCAGGGCTCCTGTTAATTTATTCCTAAATTGTATTTTCCAGTCATCATATAATCAGATTCTGTTTAAAAGCTGCTGTTTTACCACTCACCGCTTTTATTGTTGACTTCTGTGTAATGTAATATCAGGCCCGTGTTATGTGTTATTATTTGGGTAATGATTAATCAGAACTGGCTGACACAGATTCCGTTATCAGGATAATGCTAGGAGGAAACGGAGCTCTTGACATCTTTTATGTCATCATTTACACAGAAACACGTCTCAGATGCAGGCGGGAGCGGAGGAGGAGGCACTTCTGCTATAAATGAAGAAAGACCTGATGATCGATCAAGAAAAAAACCTGCAGAGCTGCTCAAAGATGATGATGGTGAGGGATCACTAGAAGAACACTGTTGGTGTTTTTTTCTCTACATTCAGGAATAAAGATTCAAAGGAAGAGAAGCTGTCAGAAGTACACACATAAAGTAAGTGCTTGAATATTTTGGGGGGTAAAAATCGAACGTTTTCACCCTATAATTAATATTTAATGGTCAAAGTAAAATCTGAGAAGAAGTATATGTATTATTGGTTAATTAGATCAGTGCAGATGCTGAAATATTGTAGCAGACACTGGAAAATAAACTGTAAATGAGCAGTTTTCAGTATTTTGTGATTCATGTTTTTATTTTTACCCATTTATTTCTGCTTTTGAATTGCATCATGGGAGCTAAATCTTTCTTCCAACAACTTTTAACCTTGAAAACTTTATAAAAGTGACTTTTATGAACATTTCTATTAGTTTGCAGTGCTATATTGTGCAGGTTGGTGTTGTATATTACTCTACAAACACCTTACATTAGTGGTTCCCAACAGGGGAGTCCCGGCCCACAAGGGGGCCTCGGCGATCTTTAGGTCGCATCATATTTAAAAAAAAATTAGCAGCGGGCTATCAGGAGGACGATCATGTTGCCTTAGATAATTTTATCCTCTGGTTGAGCAAAAAATGGACAAATTTGTAATTCATCCTCCACAAAAAAGATTCATCCTCTCACTGATTCGCCTATACTGGACACAGGTGAGGAAGATCCAGACATTTCAGGTCGCAGCATTCGCAATACTGGAAACACGAAGTGCAGGAATATCAAGATAGTTCCCTGAACTATGGATTTATTTAATTTTCTCGAAGCAAAGAGCCCCTGATCCAGCCACAGTGCATCATCTGCGCAAAGTTCTTGCTAAGGAATGCATGAGGATGTCCAAATTAATAAGACATTTGCAGACGGCTCATCCCCAAATAGGTGTCCCCAAAACAAATGACCCACTGATGTTACGCTTTAATATTTTACATTAGGCTGTTATTCATGCATAAACATGTCTAGATACCGTTTGTTTGAAAACAACATTTTTTGTCAAACCTACTGCAAACTTATATTAGCGATAATGTCATTAAATGTGGACGGGGGCCTCTCAGGCAACAAAAGATTGGCAACCACTGCCTTACATTGCATTATCTGTTATTTTACAGACTTATTTCTCTAGGTATTATCTCTTATTATATTATTATTTTAAACTAGGAAAATGTCAATAAATTCACTTTGTTAAACTGTAGAGTTGAATTTTCAACAATAAAAGTCGACAGAGGGCGCCACGGTGGCGTAGTGAGTAGCACGTTCGCCTCACAGCAAGAAGGTCGCTGGTTCGAGCCCTTGCTGCATCAGTTGGCATTTCTGTGTGGAGTTTGCACGTTCTCCCCGTGGTTGCGTGGGTTTCCTCCGGGTGCTCCGGTTTCCCCCACGAGTCCAAACACATGTGGTACAGGTGAATTGGGTAGGCTAAATTGTCCGTAGTGTGTGAGTGTGAATGAGAATGTATGGATGTTTCCCAGAGATGGGTTGCGGCTAAAAAATATGCTGGATAAGTTGGCGGTTGATTCCGCTGTGGTGACCCCGGATTAATAAAGGGACTAAGCCGACAAGAAAATGAATGAATGAATGAAGTCGACAGAGCAGAGATCAACATCCCATAATGCAATTCACAACCGCAAATAAACCCAAAACACTTGAGAATCACACAAAAAAAAAAAGAAACCGTTGATTAACAGACATTTATTTACAGTGTATGGTGTACATATTGTATTTTTATTCAAAAGTTCATTTTTTTATTAAAATTCAAATAAACAAGAATTTTTCACAGGTTTTTACTTATTATTTTTGTTACGCTGTGAAAAAAATGGATAATGAATTGACATTTTCTGTTAAAATTAGCTATTAATAATTAACTTAGTGTGATAGATTGATTCACAGTTCCTTTTGAAAGAAAGAAAATACAAAACCCACTCATATAGACATATATGCAGAATAAGGAAGATCTTGAATATTTTTGAACCGTAAATTTTTAAATATATTTTTCCTATAAAATTATTATTTTGACCAAATCAAAATCTGAATAAAAGTAGGCCTAATATAAATATACTAGTACATTTTTTATATATTGTAATCTATATATGTGGTTCTATGCTGTTTTTCCATATTTGTAAAACATTCAACATGATTTGCATCATCAAAAACATTTTCCTTCAGCTTAGTCTCTTTATGTATGAGGGGTTGCCACAGCGGAATGAACCGCCAGCTTGTCCAGCATATGTTTTACACAGCGAATGCCCTTCCAGCCGCAACCCAATACTGGGAAACATCCATACACTCTCATTCACACACACAATGATACACAACGGCCAATTTAGTTCCTTCTATACCCCTATAGCGCATGTGTTTGGACTGTGGGTGAAACCGGAGCACCCGGAGGAAACCCGCGGCAACACGGGGAGAACATGCAAACTCCACACAGAAACGCCAACTGACCCAGCCGGGGCTCAAACAAGCGACCTTCTTGCTGTGAGGCGACAGTGCTAACCACTGAGCCACCGTGTCACCCTTAAACATAAAACGCATATATATAAATGTACATAAAGTAAGATTATCAATATTTTGGGGGGTGGGGGGTGGAGTAAAGTTCAAAATATTTTTCCTAAGTGTCTGAATAAAAGTAAGCCTAATATAATTAGATCCAAAAGCTAAAATATTATAGTCTATAAATGCTGTATAATATTGTTTGTCCCTTTATTAATCTGGGGTCACCACAGCGGAATGAACCACCAACTAATCCAGCATATGTTTTATGCAGCGGATGCCCTTCCAGCTGCAACCCATCACTGGGAAACATCCACACACACTCATTCACACACATACACTATGGCCAGTTTAGCTTATTCAATTTACCTATACCGCATGTGTTTGGACTTGTGGGGGAAACCGGAAAATGCCACCGTAACACTCCTGCTGCAAATATATAAAAGTATAATATATAAGAATGGCTCAGTGGTTAGTATAATAAAATAAAGAAAAATGCTGTTGTCTATTTAATAGAAGTTTTTTTAGTTACATAATAAAATAATCTATTTCTGAAAACACACCATATCCATAAATGATCAGTGATCCATATTTTTGTGATTGATGGTTTTATTGATGCTTTTAAATTGTGTTATGGGAGCTTGATCAGTTCTCTGCCAACTGTTGATGTTAATAAAGTGACTGTTATTGACATGTTTAATAGTTTAAAATAATATATTGCCCGAATTGGTGTTGTAAATTCTGAAAACCTAATAAACTTTATTTATAATGTATAATTTATTGTACAAGATATTCTTTCAAGCTAATAAAACTGTCAATAAAATTGACTTTGTTAAACTGCAGTTAAGAAAGAGTGGAAAGAGAATGCAAGTCTTAATCATAAATTAAATTAAAAGACTGACTGACTGACTGATTGACTGACTGACTGATTGATTAATTGATTGATTAAGTGACTGATTGATTGATTGATTAAGTGACTGTGTGAGCGAGTGAGTGAGTGGTTGGTTGGATAGTTGGTTGGTTGTTTGATGGATTGATTGAGTGTGTGAGTGATTGGTTGATTGATTGATTGATTTATTGAATGATTGATTGGGTGATTAGTTGGCTGATTGATTGATTGATTGATTGATTGATTGACTGACAAATGAGTGATTAGTAGGTTTGTTAGTTGATAGATTGGTTGGTTGATTGATTGACTAGAATGGTCAATTGATTGATTGATTGCTTGATTGGTTGGTTGGTTGGTTGGTTGATTGATCGATTGATGGGTTAGTTGATTGATTGACTGATTAAGTGATTGGTTGGTTGGCTAGTCGATTGATTGATTGATTGATTGATTGATTGATTGACTGATTGATTGACAAATGAGTGATTAGTTGGTTGGTTAGTTGATAGATTGGTTGGTTGATTGATTGACTAGATTGGTCGATTTATTGATTGATTGGTTGGTTGATTGATTGAGTGATTGAGAAATTGATTGATTGAGTGATTGATTGGCCAGTTGATTAACTGAAAAGATTAATTGGTCAATTGATTAATTGGTTGGTTGTTTGATTAATCGATTGATGGGTTGGTTGGTTGATTGATTGACTGATCAAGTGATTGGTTGGTTGGCTAGTTGATTGATTGATTGATTGATTGATTGATTGATTGATTGATTGGAATAATTGTGTGATTGGCTGTGTTAATTAGCTGATTGATTGATGAACTGAATTGATTGATTGATTGATTGATTGATTGATTGATTTGATTGATTGGCCAGTTGATTGATTGAAAAGATTAATTGGTCAATTGATTGATTGTTTGATTAATTGATTGATGGGTTGGTTGGTTGATTGATTGACTGATCAAGTGTTTAGTTGGTTGACTAGTTGATTGATTGATTGATTGGATTAATTGCGTCATTGGCTGGATTAATTGGTTGATTGATTGATTAACTGAATTGATTGATTGATTGATTAAAATATTACTTGGTCAATTGATTGATTGATTGATTGATTGATTGATTGATTGATTGGTTGTTTGATTAATCGATTGATGGGTTGGTTGGTTGATTGATTGATCAAGTGATTGGTTGGTTGGCTAGTTGATTGACTGATTGATTATTTGGATTAATTGCGTGATTGGCTGGATTATTTGGTTGGTTGATTGATTGATTGACTGAATTAATTGATTGATTGATTGTACACTGAAAAGGAAAATGACTTGTTTTTCAACTTGTTTTATTTCAACAAAATTACTGTGTAGGCTTAATAACATTAACACAAAACAAGACAGGACAAAGCAAAGCAAAGCAAAGCAAAAAAAGGTCCAAACCAGTTACTTGAATGCAGTTTTTTTTTTTTTTTTAGCAAGAAAAGCTGCGGTTATAAACTTCAGGAGCAAATGGGTCACCGCTTCTCCAAGCGTGGGCTGTCGAGCACAGACAACCTGTCCTCAGGCCAATTTTCAGGCAGTGAAGAGGCTCCTCCGCATTACTCTTCGTACAGTAATGGCATCGATACGGCCATCACAGTGGATTCACCCACACGGAGATCATCTGAAGTCCTGAACTCGCGGCAGGACAGCAGGCGGCCCTCCATATACAGCACCATTGACGCGATGCCACATCTGGAGTTTTATGCCAACGCTACCGCCACGGGCCGCATCCGCCGCAGCCGACCATCGCTGGAGACGCTGCGCAAAGTCTGTGATGTGAGTCTGCGGTAACAATCACAAAATACTGTACCAGAGCATGTAGATTCAGGACCACAATTCTAGCACCCACGTTTTGTTTTTCGACAGCACCATCTAGCTAGTTTGAGTGTAACCGAGAGAGCAATTTAAGAAAGCTGCAATTTAAGAAAGTACATGCAATTACAAACAACACTAGCAAATTACGAAGATCTTCATTGGTTTGACAGTAAAGCAGCTAGAACTCTGCAACTTTCACATGGTCGCCCACTGAAGCTGAGCAGGGCTGTATAGGAAAGCTTGGTTGTGTCGGAAGTGGTGTTAGTGAGGCCAGCAGGGGGCGCTCAACCTGCGGTCTGTGTGGGTCCTAACACCCCAGTATAGTGAAGGGGACTCTATACTGCTCAGTGAGCGCCGTCTTTCTGATGAGACGTTAAACCGAGGTCCTGACTCTCTGTGGTCATTAAAAATCCCAGGATGTCCTTCGACAAAGAGTAGGGGTTTAGATCAGATCTGCCCATTGGCCTCTGTCCATCATGGCCTCCTAACCATCCCCATATCATAAATGCTTCATCACTCTGTCTCCTCTCCACCAATCAGCTGGTGTGTGGTCTGGTGCACACTGGTCCAGTTGGATGCTGCACATTGGAAGTGGATGAGGAGACCCCTCTCCCCTCCCCACTTTATAAAAATCAGACAATATCCTTCAGATGACCCTAAAGATAAAAGTCTTAACTGGCCCACGACGATCAACCCACTTTTCAGGAAACTGTATTCAGGAAACCATTCCCATTTTCTTAAGGTGTATCCATATAAATGGCCCACCCTGTATACAGTAGTTCTTGTTATAAACGATCTGTGGACTTCATTTCACAAAATATATTTGGCCTCACTAACTTTAATCAAATGCCATAACCTTACTTCTCGCCTCGAAACGACTTTACTTTACTTCTGGTCACATGTAATGCCTTTAGGGCGGAGTTAACAGTCTATGGACCCTTTTCACAAGATTGTTATGACACATTTAACGGTCATCATAATCTTGAGTACTTGAAAGTTTTTAATAATTTGATCAAAAAAAACAACAACTTATGAACATTCATATGTATTTATGTTTGGATTATATGATCTTTGCATCAAATTACATAAAACAAAATACCGCTTGTGTTTGCAATGCAGCGTCTATGGGGCTGAGAGTAAATCTGAAATCATTCTCTCCTCTGGCTGCCGTTATCAAGTCTTGATATCACCATCATGGAGTTTTTCTTTTATTATTTCAGTAAATGGAATTGTAAAAAATAGATGTTGTACCCTCCCATTCACTGCGCTCTAAGTTAATCAACTATGACGACCTCCGCTACTGAAAAACTCGAAAATGTGAAAATGCTCTATTAGGGCAGAGCTATCAGACTTTTAAGGCGGGGCCATCAGTCCTTTAGGGCGGAGCTATCAGTCATTTAGGAAGGAGCTAACAGTCCATTTAGGTGGGGAATTCAGCCAAATAGGGCGGAGCTAAAAGTCATTTAAGGCAGGGATGTCAGTCATTTAGGATAAAGCATTTAGGGCAGAGCTATTTAAAGTGGGGCTATCAGTAATAAGGTGGGGCTATCTTTGAACAATTCAATCAGTTCTCAAAGAACAAAATCATGCAGCGCCGTACTTTTTTTTTTCTTCTTTTTTCTAATTTAAGGACTGTTTCAAGTGGATGTACATCCCAAGAGTGGAAAAAAACTCTTAATTTACATTTATAGCTAACTTTAAAGTTAAAATTTCAAATTTAAAGATAAATTATTCATTATGATGTGGTTTTAAACCTTTAGCCTGTTCTTTTTTTGGTTGAACACAAAAGTAGATATTTTGGAGAATGTTGGAAAGTGGGACTCACTGACATCCATAGTAAAAAATAAATAAACAAAATAATTCTATAGAAGTCAGTGGTTTCTGGTTTGCAACATTCTTCTAAATATCTTCTGTGTGTGTGTGTTCAACAGAAAAAAGAAACTTGTAGAGGTTTGAACAAGGATGACAACAAATTACTATACACCCCAATTTACTGTAGTAAAAACTAAAGAATACTACAGTATTTAATGCAGTTTATCAATTGCTATAACTAGCATTCTTTAACAAGTCATAAATACTATATTACATGCATCAGAGGTGACCAACCTAGCAGTGCTTTGTAGCGTCGACCAGAAGGTAATAGTTTAAAGAGGCAGTGTGCTGGGTGTGAGGGGTCCAGAGTGATTCTGGCAGCCCTTCTGCTCGCTCTGGATAAGTACAGTTCTTGGAGAGTAGGGAGGGTTGTACCAATGATTCGCTCAGCAGTCCGAACTACTCGACGTAGTCTTCGAAGGTCATATTTGGTAGCTGAGCTAAACCAGACAGTTATTGAAGTGCAGATGACTGATTCAATGATTTCAGCAGCTCCTTTGGGAGGTTTAGATTTCAGTTGCAACCTATATCAGAAACACCTGTCTGTAATTATCAAGTGCTGTTCAGGTCCTGATTAATTAGTTAAGGTGTGTTTGATCAGGGTTGGAGCTGAACTTAGGAGGAAGGTAGATCTCCAGGAGCATTGTTGAGCACGCCTGATATGCAGTATAATACACTGTACTATATAGTATGGTTTAAAAACAATGTAGTATTTTGATTATATATTAATATAGTATTTATTTTTCATGTAGGATAGCTTTGAGGTTGTAAAAAATAAGGTCATTGTTTCCAAACACGCAATTTAACAAGTTTGAGAAATGCAATGATGGCATTTAAATAACATCATCAAAAAGTACATCATTTAGCATACAGAGACTGTGTAGAAATGCAGACTGTTATGATGTTTGAGTTTCTCTGTGCTTAGCATATTTTAATGGATTTAAATATGCGTGTGTTTGTTAGAATGGCGAATGTGGCGTTAACTCAGGCGACTCTTGCGCGGGAAGCATCGCAGCGCTACAAGAGACTGAAAACAAATCTGAGGAAAACGGAGAAACAGCGAAGAAGTTTGAGCCTGTGCGCTTCGGATGGGTCACTGGGGTCATGGTGAGAAACAGCACAAAGACACACACACACACACATTTATGTCTACAAATGGCTGTAGTCACAGAGCAGTTCTGCTGTTGTGTTTCAGATTCGCTGTATGCTGAACATCTGGGGCGTCATTCTGTTCCTGCGCTTGTCCTGGATCACGTCTCAAGCAGGAATCCGTGAGCGTTTTTATTATTTAAAAGTGTAAAATGAGTCTCTGATGTATCTAGAGGAGAGATGCTCAAAGTAGGGCTCGTGGGCCAAAGCTGGCCCATTGTTGTCAAGGTTTGTGGGACGGGGAAAATGAGCGAGGACTCAAGTGCAAAGAAAATGGGTATTATTAATAACAAAATAAAACAAACGGCCAAATAAACAACCCCGAGGGGGAAAACATTAATAAAACAAATAAACAAACTTGACTGGGCAGACTGGTAGGGATCTGGACTGGAGAATACAAGACTGGAAACAGGACAGGACTAGAAACGACGACGAACTGGCACAGCAGACATGAGGAGACTATAAAGCAGAAATAATTTACACAAACAGGTGAACATGATCAACTGATAATGTGTTAACAAGGAGGGTGGAACTAGACAATAGACAGGAGAGCACATGACAACACCACAAGCCATGTGCTCACATAAAGACTAGAACACGCAACGGAAGCACATGGCCACTATGTAAACACAGGGCCACGTGCTCAGACAAAACAAACGCCAGACACAAGCACACAATAACATGAAAACATCTTACCGTGCGCTCACACACACAGCATGCATGTTTCATCCTAGCGCCAACCGAAACAATCTAGACTTAGACGCTGGGAATGAAACACCACGCTGCAGACAGATAAACACAAACACCAGGACGAGAGCGCGCAATCGCAAACACGCCCAGACCTCATGCGCCCGTATCAAGCGGGAGCGTGCACGGTCCAAGCGTGCCCACAATTGGCACTCATACAAAGACACAATGACAACACACAGGACTACACAGAGCTAGTGTCCGGACTCTGCCACCAAAATAAGATGTTGCAAGACTGGAGTGGCAAAACCCTGACAATTGTAATCTTTGATTTGGCCCGCCATCCCATCTGAGAGAAGAGTGAGAATGATGGAGAGGGTTGGGGTTATTGCCTTTAACACTCATTTCTAATTTGATGTAACCTTTTTAGCAACAAAAAAAGCTAACTGATATTAAATGTTTCAATTAAATGTGGTAAATGAATCTGCTTTTTATAAATGTAAACACTGTCACACATAGAGGACGATGCAGAAGACATCGGCGAGCAAAAGAAGGCAAAAACTAGAGTAATTCTGTTATAAATTAGATTGTTTTGTTTTTACTCTAAGAAGTTCATTATAAAATGAAGAAAAATACTGTATTAGGTTATATCAAGCAGTGTTTTCTTGTCATATTTAAACATTATTAAATAAATTAGGAAATAACCCATGACGATTATATTTACCTCCGGCCCACTGGCCTCAATCAAGTTTGGTTTTTGGCCCTTCATAAGAAACAGTTTGGACACCGCTGCTCTAGAGTGTGTGTGTGTGAAGTTTCAGCTCAAAATACCACACAGATAATGTTTTATAACTCTCTGAAACCAAACCAAATTGTGGTGTTTTGGCGACTGTCATTTTAAATTCAAATGAGTGTGGCGGGACAAAGAGGGAGAAATACACAGACGCGGAGGGGTGGTTTATTTACAGTGCTCCAGTGTGTATGTGTCAAGGTGCAATCTTCAATCTGTGTTTCCTTCGTTCCCGGGTGCGTGGTGTGCTCTATGGTGATGTGATCCGTGCAGGTGAAGTGGTAGCAGGGTGTCGCCCAATCAGCCACTAGTATCTAGGAGGTATAAGAGATATAGCGTTAGTATGAGGGAGCCTTTGCGTTTCCAGTCCCGCTCTATCGATATCCTCATCTGGTCTCCTTATATCCACCTCTCCTCATTTGCTGCAGCCGTGGCTGATTGGGCTTTAGGTGGATGCAGCTGTTAGGCATCAGGGACCATGGCGACATTGTATCGGATGACTCGCCACATGAGATTCTTCTTATTTTAACCCTTGTGTGGTGTTCATATTTTTGTTACTCAGCCAGTGTTCATGGGTCTGCTGGACCCGCTAGAGTTTTGGCTTTCCAAAATAACACTATCAAACAATTTTATGATAAATTACTCAACAAATGTTTACTTCATCCCAATTACAAGCCATATGAACGACAAACAATGGTGACAATAGGCCCAGGGTATTTCTTCACTTGCTGTGGGCTTGCTCTGGACCTGGCTGCTAATGGGGTACTCGTCTTTGTTTTGTTACTAAATGGTGCTCAACCTCATCCTCCACTGTCAGACTCTGAATGTTCAGAAATGTGATCCTCATATTCTGAAACCTCTTCCTTGACATCATCATCAGAAGCTCCTCTCTCTTCCAAAATCATTTGCAAGGCCCTCGCAGCAGATAATCTTTTGGCCATCTTGGCAAAGTCTTATTTATAGTATTATGCCCGTAATTTGCAGGTAGGACCGGGTATGAGAAAATAAAGCAAGAGAGAGGGTAAAATGTGTGGGAATGTAAGAGCAGACAGTGTTGATAGTAGAATTTTCAACAATGTTGCAACTTTGTGCGGGAGCAGGGTGGAGGGGAAGAAAACAGCAGAACAAGAAAGGAGGAAGACAGAGTGTAGGAACACTGGAACTACACTTTCAACACTTTTATTAGACCTGAGTCCAGTGGACCCGAACACCTTGTATGTAATGTAAATGGCTGGTGGGAGGTACAGTATGCGGTCATTGAAAATTAGTTTGAATTTATGTTCTTCACAGAAAATAAGCCAAAGACAACCAATTTCAGGTTGAAAAAATAATGAATTGTTTAATTTTTCTTTTAAAAAAAACTGAAAACGGGTCTCGCAGGCCCGAACACCATACAAGGGTTAAAAGGGGGCGGATCTACAAATGCTTGTGTGTCAGCATAGAGGCAAATTCAAAATAAGATAGTGTTACCTATGAGAAAATGAAGTGTGTCAGTAGAACACTGTAAAACAATGCAGGGTTCCACACAATTCCTACATGTTGTCCCAACACAAATCGATTAAGTTAACTTAACACTTTTAACAAATTTATGTGAATTGACCATAAAAAAATTAAGTTGTCCCAATGAAATCTTAAGAATTGTGTTGTTTTAGCTCATTTTAAATAAGTAGGTTGAACAAGCAAACAGAAAAAAAAAGAAAAGAAGAGAAGGTCATCTGTGGAGACTCCTGTCGTTGTTCATTTGTGCTTTATCTAAAACTCCACATACTGTATAATCCTCTTAGTCTGCTGACATTATCTTCAGCAGTTCAAACACTCTGATGGCTAACAGACAGACGGCTGCTTCTCACTCAGGGCTGCTGTTTATGCTAATGAGGGCATGATGGTCACTAGTGGGTGGGGCTTTCCCCCTCTCTTGATTCTACAAAGGGAACTTCCTCAGCTGACGAAGAAAGTACAGCCTTTGTTGAGCTTTTTTGATAATGGAGTCAATGTGAGATAGCGTTGAAGTAACACACAGCACTACTACGATTACAGTAAAGTTCGCTCAGTTATAATTCACTCACCTTTTAATACGTTTTGGTGCGATTATAACCTGCTATTTAAAAAAACAACAACAACCACAACCAGGCCTGGATTAAGAATTCAGAGGCCCCCTGGGCACATTGTTTTGTAGGGCCCCCTAACCAGACACGCACCACAATAGTTGAATTAAAAAATAAGAATATTATAATATTTTTTAATAAAATTAATCTCTAATGTATTGCCCGCATTTTTTAAATAAATGATATATAGTACATATATTTAATTTCTACAAAGATTTTACTTATTTTAAAGCATTTAAAGCACTTTTTTTAATGGTTTTTAGTATACTTGATCAAGTTCACTGAAGCAGTACGAAAAATAAATATTTTAAAGAGTATTCATTGTAAATACAAATTAGTTTTATTAAGATGTCACTAACATTTAACACCAGATGGAAAATAACTGGTCATACAATATTTAAAATAGCTATTTAGGTGCTGTTTATACACATATGGAATAGACTAAACCTTATTAAATACCGACGAGCCACTTGTGACTTTATATCACATTTTCATTATTTTCATTTTTAAACAAAAATATTTCCTTTCTATTAAAAATAAATGTATTTCCAAGCTGACATATACTGGGGGGAAAAAAGAAAAATGAGTTTCAGACGCTGGATTCGAACTAGGTTGATAATTGATCACGATGTTGTCAATTGCGCCCTTTAGTTTTGTTTCTGTCAATCAAACAGAGGTGGGCAGAAATCGCTAAATAGCTTATTCCAACGAGGTGCGTTATTTGCACTTAAAGAGCCCGTATTGTACATTAAAAAAGGTCATATTTTGATTTTGGGGGTCTTCATCAACAGGCTGATATGCATGCAAGGTCAAAAAACACATTCATTGTCTTATAATCTGCATTTATTTTTACCTCATTATCCCAGCGACTCCCATATGAATCGTTCAGCAATTCATTTGTTCCCAAACAACTCCTTAGCGTGATGCTAATCTGTGCTGATTGGACCGATGAGTCGATGACCCAGTCTGTTGCGATTGGTCGACAGCGCTCAGCGCGAGAGAATGCCCATCACGGCATAGTGAATGCGTGAGCATAACTGCCAACACTCTTGTTTTTCCCAGGAGTAGCCCGTATTTCAGATCCATCTAACGACACCGTCCCGATTTGTTATTTCTCCCGGAAAACCACCCCCCGGTCCTCAGCATTTTGGTACGGTCTGTGAAACCCCCGGGTCGCCAACATTGGTCCGATCACAGCGCCAGAAACACGCTTCACAGGAGTTAAGACAGCTCCCTCCCGAACTCAACCTCCCCAATCTCCCAGCATATTACTCTATTGTTAACCATAACTAAAAAAACAGCGACAGACATTCAGTATTAATGCACACAGCAGCAAAAGCTGACCCATTACGACGCATGACCGCCGCGCGTGAGTAGGAACAGCCCATGGTGGCCATAGTAACGACAAACAGCAGAGGAACACGAGCTCACAAACGCATTTTAATCCGTAAACAAAGCGACACGCGTCGTGTTTTCAAAACACAATTAAATACATAATTTGCAAGCTAGAGAAAACAGCGAGGCAACAGTTTTAATCACACTTACGTTGAAATGGGGGAAGAAGGAGAGGTTCGATAGAGGGTGCAGGCCAGATTCACGGTGGCAGGGCAGATAAGCCTTCAGGCGGCTGGGAAACGTCCCGGTGCTCCCCATGCTCCTTCCGTTACCGACGGCCGGCGAATCCCCCGTTGTAATAGTGTAGATTTTAGAAGCACTCCTCAGAGGGAACACAGCACAAAGCTGGGCTAATGCCGAGGTTTATTTTTGCAAAAATGCCTCACGCACGGACTCTCACAGCTTTATCTTTATGAAGGGAAAAGAGCAGAACTTTCCCCTCACACTTCAGTGCGCTGCGTCCACGACGTAACATGATTTAACCTGAATGCGATACAGTGCTTGTCATCTTCCACTTTCTCTTCCTGTCTGTGGGCGGGGCCGGGAGTTTCAACTTTCCCGGGGTCTGCGCGCGCAGTTAGTGGGCGGGGCTTATGTTTCGTGTTCACGTCATGCCGAAACGGCTAAAGACTCGTTATAACAACGATTCATTTGAAGAATGATGAGTCGACTCTTTTATAGATGAATCAATAGTTTTAAACACTGTGCACTTTCAGATTTAAGCCTTAGCTGGACATTTCACTTCACTTAGAGCTGTGGTACACACTACATGCAAGCTCATTTTCAAAAACCCATAATATGGGCTCTTTAACCTAAATAGACACTACAAAATCTGCATTTTTCCCTCTCGCAGGGGCCCCAAGTGCGCATGGGCCCCTGGGCCGGTGCCCATAATGCCCATTGGTTAATCCGGCCCTGACCACAACTGAATGTTTTGAATGAGAAGCTGTGATGTAGCTGTGGCGGGATGAATTTTGGTGTGGCGGTCTGCCATGAGTGAATGAATGTAGTGGAAACCGTGCCGTTAGAGGCCGGATATATTCACACACTGCTGCCACACAACTGTTTAAACCCCTTATAAGTTTGCATAATAGCTCCCCTTTTAAACCATACCATAAAATGGTTACTTTTTCACTTTGCCATTGTAGTTGGGGAAAAAAAAGCCTTTGTGCAATGCAATAAAACAACTTCCTTCAATAAAACCACAGGTTTACTTTGGCAAAGATAACGTTGCTCAAGAAATTCTCATGTCAAAAACTTTAATAGGAGTACTTCCCAGAAGTCAGTGTGTAATCTCAGATGGCGGCTTATCTTTCTTGTGTTTTGTCTGCTCTGTCAGCTGGAGCTCTGCACTAACATCGTGTCCCTTTTTTGTCTCTCTATTTTAGTTCTGACGTGGTTAATTATACTGATGTCTGTCCTCGTGACGTCCATCACGGCGCTGTCTGTATCTGCCATTTCCACCAATGGGAGAGTCTCCTCTGGTGAGTTACTTGTGTTTTCATTATCGATGTGCTGATGTTATTGTCCTTCACTGGTTCTGAGATGATATATAATGATGTACTGTACAGTCTTGCTGTGCGATACATGTGGGGATTCACATGGTGGAGTTTGTAGAGGTCATATATTCTTTTTTATTTATATTACTATATGGAGAAATATGTTTAGCTCAATGCACTGAATAGCATATAGGCAGTGGTGTAAAATAACTTATTACAACTACTCTGCACTACTGTAATTCAGTAGTTTATCTCAGAAATTGTAATTTACTGAGTAGTTTTATAAATGTGTGCTTTTACTTTGCCTTGAGCACATGTTTAGTGCAGTATCGGTACTTTTACTCCACTACTGTCCTTCATCCTGCAGTCACTACTGTATTTCTGTCTTGTCTATGGTCATTGTCTACAGTAGAAAGATCAGTCCTGTGATTCCTGTCGAATTAAATCACACATAGAAAGTAAATCACATCATACTGAACACCCTCAAGACATGGGCGCTTTATAAACGCAGCAAACCTTTGGGAAACATTAAAAATGTCCAAGAAGATGTCAAAAATCTGCACACGCAATGATCCAGAGACTGTTTATAGACTGCATGTGACTGAAAATGATGGATGTCGACTGTATGAGGACTGAAATCACCAAACAGCCTTAAACAATCATTAAATGGAACGAATAAAGAATGGAAGGAAGGGCCAAATCAAAGGAAGGACCAAACAAGGAATGGAAGGAAGGATCGAAGAACCAAATAAATGAAGGAAGGATTCAAGGAAGGACTGAACAAACTAAGGAAGAAAAGAAAGAAAGAACGAACGGATGAACGAACGAACGAACAAAGGGCCTAATGAAGGAAGGAACAAAAATATGAAAGGAAGAATGAGCGAACAAATGAAGGGAGGAAAGAAGGAAGGACCAAACTAATGAAGGAAGAATTCAAGGAAGGACTGAACAAATTAAGGTAGGAAGGAAGGAATGAACAAACGAATGAATGAACAAAAGGACCTTATAAAAATAAAATATGAACGAACAAATGAACAAAAGGACCTTATGAAAATAAAATATGAACGAACAAACGAAGGAAGGAGGGAACAAACGAATGAATGAAGGAGAGAACAAACAAATAATTGAAGGAAGGTTGGAAGGAACAAACGAAAATAGGAAGATCCCTCAATACACCACATGTTGTTTGTGCAGGGATGTGTAAATGTAACATTCTGTAAACGCATCAACTTTTCTACAGTGTAATACTCACTACTCACTACTCTTGAGTACTTTTAAAAGGTCTACTTTTTACTCATACTTTAAGTAATATTTACTACAGATACTTTTACTCTACTTGCATTACATTTTTGGGCAAGTAATGGTACTTTTACTTGAGTATGAATTTTCAGTACCCTTTCCACCACTGCATAGGTAGGCTAATGTGTGCTTTATCTGCATTATCAATGTAAGATGCCCTGCCTCATAGTAATTTTTAGTACAAACTATAATAGTGGTGGCTCAGTGGTTAGCTCTGTTTCAAGAAGGTCGCTGGTTCGAGTTCCGGCTGTGCCAGTTGGCATTTCTGTATGGAGTTTGCATGTTCTCCCCGTGTTGGCGTGGGTTTCCTCTGTATGCTCTGGCTTCCCCCACAGTCCAACCACATACGCTATAGACCATTTCAATGTGGTGATGCTATTGGCCCATGAACATTTCCTGCTTGTTGTCAAACTGTTTCATATCTGTAAAAAAAGGTGATTGAATCATAACTTAGTGTTATAACAGCTATCGAGATATTATTTATCAATATGTGGAACTTTTTGGACTCTCAAAAGCTCTGGAAGTGTAAAATGTAAAACAGAAAATACGTAGGTAAGGACCATTGTTATTGTTTACATCCCTCAAAATGTTCAATAGGGGAATTGATGAACTAAATTGTCCATAGTGTATGTGTGTGAATGAGTGTGTATGAGTGTTTCCCATAACTGGGTTGCAGCTGGAAGGGCATTTGCTTTGTAAAACATATGCTGGATAAGTTGGCGGTTCATTCCGCTGTGGCAACCTTTGATAAACAAGGGAGTAAGCCGAAGGTAAATGAACGAATGTTTTTGAATCATACTCTCGTAAAGTACTTAAATCAATATGTTATGGTGATTCTACAGTTGCTATGGTAACAACAACTATAGTAATTGACAAGTTGTATTAATTCTATAGTTGCTATAGTAACAAACAACTATAGTAATATAAACAGTTGTCGCAAATTTGTAGTTTTCTACAATTATAGGCTGGTTTTGTATTATATGTTTGACCGCAGCTTCTGGTAAATGAACACTAGGGGGCAGTATAACGATAACTTGTGTTCCTTTTTACACTAATGATATTTACAGAAACATATTATTAAGACATTAGGGATTGTATTTGTGCCTTTTTTGCGCCACACCAAATAAACACCACAAATCAATGTACTAATATCTGTGGTTTGTAATGGATATGTTTGCGCCTTCTATTTAGCTCCATATGGACAACTTTTCTGCCGTGATCAGCTTGCTTGTGTCTCACTTTGTATTGTTGCATTACCTCTGTCTCAGTATGGTGAAGCATGCTTCCATGAAATTTAAAAGCAATGTAAAATCAAGGTAAACTAGTCACGGTGCACTTTTTTGTCTGGTTTGGAAAACACTACTGGTTGGGTTTAGGAAAAGGTTTATGTCAGTGGTTGGCTGGGTGACCTTTACGACAAGCGTCTTGTCCTTGACAAGAAGGAAGTGTATCTGAAACTTACAACAAAATGTACCCTAAGTAATGTATTTTATATTCGCAATATGTAAACAACACCCTCTAGTGCAGTGTTTCTCAACCACGTTCCTGGAGGACCACCAACACTGCATGTGTTGGATGTCTCCTTTGTCTGTTACACCCATTACACGTCTTTCAGTCTCTACCAATGAGCTGATAATCTAAATCAGGTGTGTTCGGGTAAGGAGACATGGAAAATAAATAGAGCTGGGGGCCCTCCAGGAACTTGGTTGAAAAAAAAACAGCTGTAGTGGATTTGAAATCTAAAATTTAAAACAAAATGTACCCTAATGAGGGTATTTCTTATTCGCAAACATATAAACAGCGGCCTCCAGTGGATTTGACATCTTAAATGTACAACAAAACAACTCATAAGTAACGTAATTCAGATTCGCAAAATGTAAACAGCACCTTCTAGTGCAGGGGGTGGGCAAACTTGATCCTGGAGGGCCGGTGTCCTGCACAGTTTAGCTCCAACTCTAATCAAACACACCTGCTTATAGATTTCCAGCGATCTTGAAGACACTGATTAGCACGTTCAAGTGTGTCTGATTAGTGTTGGAGCTAAACTGTGCAGGTCACCGGCCCTTCAGGACTGGTTTGCCCACCCCTGTTCTAGTGGATTTGTCATTTGAAACATAGAACAAAGCATATCATAGGTAATGCCTTTAATATTTGCAAAAATGTAAACAGCACCCTCTAGTGGATTTATCATGTGAAACATGCATCAAAACGCACCCTAAGTAACGCATTTTTATTTGCAAAAAGTAGACAGCGCCCTCTAGTGGATTTGACTTCTGAAACATGCAACAAAACGTACCCAA
>CAIGQQ010030960.1:814157-835211 GCA_903798035.1 Danio albolineatus | reverse complement strand
CTTTATTCTTGTAACTTCAACTTTATTCTCGTAATTTCGACTTTATTATTCTTGTAATTTCAAGTTTATTCTCGTAATTTTAACTTTATTCTGGTAATTTTGACTTTATTCTGGTAATTTCGACTTTATTCTCTTAATTTCGACTTTATTCTCGTAATTTTGACTTTATTCTGCTAATTTCAACTTTATTCTCATAATTTCGACTTTATTCTCGTAATTTTGACTTTATTCTGGTAATTTTGACTTTATTCTCGTAACTAAATTTCAAATAAAGTTGAAATTATGAGAATAAAGTTGAAATGTTACAAGAGTTAAGTCTTAAATAACCCTGAATTTCGATATTTGTCCTTTTCTTACTGTTTTCTTCTTGTTTCTGGTCTGTAAGGCCTCTGGTTTGGGAAAGCTGAGGCCGAATATACTGGTGATGGGATTCAAAATGAACTGGCAGGAGAGCAACAGTCAAGATATCGAGGACTACATCAACACTATATAGTGAGTGAAAGTATAACTCACAGTCCTGTTCTGAAGGAAATAACTCATTATATTGAGCTTAAAAGAAATGAAGCACATTTAACCAGTAATGCTAATATTAAACAAACCCTTTCTCTTAGGTGTGTAATATTAATACACCTTAAACGTGTTTATAATAAAAAATCTAATTAACATTTACTCTAATCTAATTAATAAAATCTTCATTGACAATGAAAACTGACAGGGAGATTTGGCGGGAAAGTTTTAATAATTTGGAGGGAAAAATTCAAATGTGTCATTAGATACAACAGAATGAGGTGAGTCATCTGAACTGTTAGGAAACTGTCGAAATGTTATTAAACAAATCTGAAATCTGTAAAAAAAACCATAAATATTATACGTATTATAGTATTATAAGTATTAATGTATAAAGTTTAAAGATTAGAAGAATTTAGTAGTTTAAATTTGTCTACATAAAAAAAATTACATAAATGTGATCCTCTTCATTGTGAAGCAAAAAAGTATTTAATACTGTTGTAAAGATGTTTACACAACATTGTATTCATTCTATGTGTGTTTTTATTGATAAAATTAGTTGAATTTGCATATTTAGAGGGAAAATATTAAATTTGGAGGGAAAATGTGAAATTTAAAATCTCAATTTCCTTTATGGTTTGAAACTTTTTCCTTCAGATTCACTTTGTTAGAAACTGAAATGAAATATTTTTTCTTTCTTTTTATTTTTCTCAGTGATTCTTTCGACTCCAACCACGGCGTGTGTGTCCTCCGCATGATGGACGGACTGGACATCCGAGACGAGTTACAGACTGAAGGTACATTGTGTTTATCAGTACACAGCACATTTCTATTGCCCTTCAAATTGAAAATGCTAATTGAAAATACACTTAAAGGTTCTCATTTTGCAAAAACTCAACATATTACAAATATTTTTCTTTCCTTTCACTAAAGAGAAATCACAGTAAGAGCCGAGTGATATGACATGATGCATTAAACACTTATTCTCATCAGTTTACATGTGTTTGTTGCCTCGTTACAAACATGCACATCAAATTACATTTAAACAGACCTGATGTCTCTTCAGGGTTTCACTGAATATATTTGATCTATATATCCTGCATTTTGTGTAATGTTGAGCTGTGAACTCTCTGTAGTCTTCCTAAAAGACTATCCATTTTTCAAAATAAGAGTCCCACATACATAGAGTGTTTAATACAAACTTAGATCATCTTAAAAACAACGGGAAAAATTATTGTTGCAATCTCACTAGGAAAAGTTGTGATAAATCAGACAGCCTGTGTATATTAAATAGTCCAGATGAATAATTTGTGTTTTGTTCTGATTGGCCTAATTTTAATTGGAATTTTGAAAAAAAATTGAAAATGAAGTCAAAATATTACTAGAATAAAGTCAAAATTTTGAGAATAAAGTCTAAATATTACCAGAATAAAGTTGAAATTATGAGAACAAAGTCGAAATTTTACAAAAGTAATTGAAATAATGAGAATAAATTCGAAATATTATGAGAATAAAGTCGAAATCAAGAAAATAAAGTCGAAATTACAAGAATAAAGTTGAATAAAGTTGTAATTTTGACTTGAACATTTTATGTTTATTCTCATAATATTTCAACATTATTCTCATAATTTCGACTTTATTCTCGTAATTTCTACTTTATTTGATATTATTATTATTATTATTATTATTATTATTATTATTATTATTATTATTTATTTGATATGTATATTAGATGTATAGTAATTAGTCCATATGGATAATTGGTGTTTTGTTCTGATTGGCCTAATTTTAATCTGAATTTTACACTCACATGATTTCCTTGAGATTTTCCATGAGTTGGCTGATAATTCAGGGGCCTAATAATTCTTACTTAAACTGTATATAGACTTTTATTCTCAGGCACTTTAATACAATCTTGGTCCTGTAGTCAATTTGGCCTTTATTTAATGTGCATTCATGCATACAGTATGTCACTAAAAATGAAATTGAACACTAAAGAAAATGTTTTTAAGAATGTTGGTGTCCTGATAACCAGCGATCTAGTGGCAGAAGATCGTACAAATCCACCGGTTGTCTATGGGCTACAAGTTCTGTCATGCACCTCACACACAGCTGTTCCTGTTTTAGTTTTGTTTCATGCCCACACACAGCCAGAGGATCATTACAGACTGATTACAGGGAATTTAAATACAGCACACACCCACACACACATCTTGAAATTTATTATACTGTTAGTGAACATTTCAATGCGTTTTCCTTGCCTTGCCGTGTTAGACCCTTGCTTTGTTTTGTTTATTCCTGTCTGCTTCCTGCCTTTTGATCATCCACCTGTTTACTGACCACGACTCTGGATTTCCTGTATACATCTGTTAGCCCCTGTGTTGACTGTTGCTTGCCTGACCATTCTCCCAATAAACCTGCATTTGGATCCACAACTCTGTTGTCAGCGTCCCCTTCATATGACAGTTAGAAAGCTGTGACTACTTGACCTCCAATGTCCACAATGGAAGTCCATCGGAAGTCATTGGCCACAACTTTCCATATATGGTCGATCTCAGATGTAGTCAGCATCCCATGACATTTAAAGCTTAAATAATGCCCAAACAACTCCTTTGGTGAAAATGATTTATCCATTGAGTAAACCTAATATCTGTCGCCAGGAGTTTTGGAACGGCTTATTGAGAAATGATGAGTCATGAAACAATGGATAATGGAAACGCCAATAGGTTTTTAATCGAAACACTATCACTAAAGATGTTTGATCATTTGTAATGTGAACTAATGTGTGTGTTTGAGTTTAGTACATGTGAAAGATTGTGTTAAATATGTCCTGTGTTTTCTGACAGTCAATCCAGTCTTTGAGCCGGATGAAGCCATCGAGTTTGATCAGCAGAATTCAGACTCTGATTCAGGTAAACCACACAAAACCATTGATTCGGTAAATGTACCATTGCTTATCTCACTTGCCTGTCCTATTAATCCCTGTAGACGTGGACAACACAAAGAACATTGTGAACGATCAGATCAAAACAGTGTTTCAGACCAAACAAGGGAAGAAGACCATTGACGTGTACTGGATCTCTGATGACGGAGGTCAGATACTGTAATCATTACAATACGTCAGTCGTCATAATTGAAGGTTTGATAACCCTTAGTTAACATTTAATATTTCAATAAAGCTCAGTCTCTTTATCTGCCTCAGGTTTGACTCTGTTAGTGCCGTATCTGTTGACCAGAAGAAAACGCTGGAGACGGAGCAAAGTCAGAGTGTTTATCGTCGGAGAACAGAAAACGATGGAGGACGAGCGCAAAGAGTGAGACTCGAGATTCATTACAGTCATACGAATCATACAGATTGGAATATATCAGAGGAGTTGATTCCTTACAAATGTTTAACACTAGATTATCATTACTTGAATGATCTCGATTGTCACATTCATTATAATGCATTGTAAACGTCTGTTAGAATCAGCAGAATCATATGAATCACTGATCATCAAATGATCTGAATCACTGGAGTCATTGGAAAGATCATTAGGATCATTTCAAGAGTTCACACTTAGATATTGCTTGATGCTATTAGCAGGTTTGGCATGCTGTCCCAGGAGAGAACCCGGAGCTCAGAGATAATTAAGCCCAGGGCTCCCACCTGGTCAATAAGCATATAAAGGAGTCTGAGATCAGGTAGTGTGAGAGCTCCCCCTGGTAAAGGGAAGAACAGGAGGAGATGGGGTGGAAGGGGGGATTCTTCCAAAACGAAGATAAGGCAGTAGGGTCAAATCGATCTATGTATATCATGTGCTGTGGTGAGGAAAAGGAGCGAGGACTCAAATTCAGGGAAAATTACGGGTTTTATTTATAATAAAATAAAATGTAAAACAGCGCCACGGTGGCCTAGTGGGTAGCATGATCGCCTCACAGCAAGAAGGTCGCTTGTTCGAGCCTCGGCTGGGTCAGTTGGCATTTCTGTGTGGAGTTTGCATGTTCTCCCCGTGGTTACGTGGGTTTCCTCTGGGTGCTCCGGTTTCCCCCACAGTCCAAAGGCATGCGTTATAGGTGAATTGGGGTAAGCTAAATTGTCCATAGTGTGTTTTTGTGAGTGAGTGTGTATGGATGTTTCCCAGAGATGGGTTGCAGCTGGAAGGGCATCCGCTGCATAAAACAAATGCTGGATAAGTTGGCGGTTTATTCCGCTGTGGCGACCCCAGATTAATAAAGGGACTAAGCCGAAAAGAAAATGAATGAATGAATAAAATGCAAAACAAACTACCCCGAGGGGGAAAACATTTACAAAACATAGAGACAAACTTCACTAGGCAGACTGGCAGGGATCAGGGCTGGAAAGACAGGACAAGGCTACAAACAATGACAAACTGGCACAGGACAGCAGACAAGAGGAGACTATAAAGGAGAAATTATTGACAGGTGAACATGATAAACTAATAATGAGTTAACAAGGAGGATGGGACTAGACAATAGATGGGAGAGCACATGACACAAGGAAACAACACAAGGCATGTGCTCACATAAAATGAGACTAGAACACGCAGCCAATGAGAGAACTTATTAACCACATGTTCACATAGCACACAATGTAAACACTGAGCCACATACTTAGACAACACCAATATAAACAGACGCAAGACACGAGCACGCGATAAATGAAAACAACTTACAGTGCGCTTACACAAGCAACACCCATGTTTCATCTCAGCGCCAACCTGAACCGACTAGACTGAGACGCTGAGAATGAAACAGCGCGCTGCTGACAGAACAAACACAAACTCGAGTACAAGAGAGCATGTCCCAAGCACGCCTAGACCTCGCATGGCCTGAGCGCGCTCACGACGGAGCTCATACGGAGACACATAATGACAAAATGAAAGCTGAACCTGAGAAAACTCAAGCTGAGCACAACATACAAGACAAGACAGAACTAGTGCCTGGACTCTGCCACCAAAAGAAGAATTTACAAGACTGGAGTGGCAGAGCCCTGACAATGTATTGTAGGTTTGGATCGATCTGATTGGGTTATTGTTGATTACAGATAGTAGACCAGCTGCGATCAATCAATCACGTGCTCCTCTCAAAATTAGTTTATAAAACCTCACTTGAATCATCAGAATCCTTGGAATGAAAACATTTTTCTATTCAAAGATCAATCAAAGATCAATCAATCTCTTTACATACAGAACTTTGCTTCATCACTTACCTGCTTCACCATCAGTTGTTGCTGTTTCGCTTGAATAAATACTTGAAAGTCTTAACCTTCATTGTCTTCCTTGTGTGGCCGTGACACATAGAGCATTCTTAACATATTTATTAGGATTACTGTAGTTTTAGTGAACAAAAGTTTTAAAAAATGTCAGTATGAACTCAAAAATCTCTCGTCAAAAATCATTTCATTGCTTAAATATTTAGAATCATAAAGTTCAGAATAGGTAAACTCTGAATCACACAAGGCGGTTCGTTCTGCTGTGGCGACCCCTGATAAATCAGTGACTTAACCAAAGAAAAATTAATAATTCACACAAAAAAAAATGAATGAATACAATTGAAAACATTTAATAAAAACAATGCAAAGCATCTAGGTGTCTGCATCGTGATTACGGTTGTGTATTTTTACTCCCTGCAGTGATTTGTTCTTGACTTTTATCGTTGAAGTGGGGTTTATTTATAAACTAATTTCGAGAGGATCACATGCTTATGATTGAACACAGCTGGTACCACATCAGCTCTGCATGCTGCACCAATCAGACGAATCCTGAAACACTATAAATTACCAGAGCTTTCTACTCCAGTCATCTTTGTCTTGAAGAATCCCCCCTTCCACCCCAACTTCTCCCCTGCTCCTATAGGGCGGCACGGTGGCCCAGTGGTTAGCACTGTTGCCTCACAGCAAGAACACCGCTGGTTCGGCCTCTCCCCGAGCCAGTCGGCGTTTCTGTCTGGAGTTTGCATGTTCTCCCCGTGTCCGCGAGGGTTTTCCCCGGGTTCTCCGGTTTCCTCCCACCGTCTAAAAAACATACTACATAAGTAAATTGACTACTTTTAAATAGCATCTTAAGGCAACTCTAGTCAGATATATCTCAGCACGTTCACAAGCAGGAGGAGTTCTCGAGACTTACCTGTGCTCAAACTCTCCTCTCGCCCTTTAAACGGGAGGGAGCCCCGGGCTCAAGGATATTCTGAGCTCAGGGCTCTCTCCCGGGACAGCATGCCAAATACGCTTTATTATCAATCATCAGCTAAATGTGAACTCTTGAATTGATCTATTAGTAAAGCCTCTTCTCATGCTCAGAATGAAGACGTTGCTCCAGCGTTTCCGACTGGACGTTCATGATGTGATCGTGATGACAGACAGCAAACGGCAACCTCTTGCCAAAAAGTAGGTCAATTGCAGTCATTTCAACCAGTTGATCATTTCAAAACAATTGATTAAACAGTTGCACAGCTAGTGTTTTTTCAGTCTATGGTAAATTTCTGGTAAAAATATAATGCAATTTTCAATTTAATAAGGTTCCTTTAACAGCGTTGGTGTTGTGATGTAATTGAAATACAATCAGTTAAATAGACGTAAGCATGCATTTAGTTGTTTAAGTGTAAAACGAGATAAAAGACCGCTTGTTTAAATGCAAGAGCCGTCAATAGAGGCTGGCTAAAGCCCATTGAAAATACTGGTGTAAAGTAAATTTCTGTATTTTAAAGACATGGCCTGGAATAATCTAATTTAATGCAGTGCTTCTTGTCCAGTCTGAGACCCACTTTCTGTCATATAAGAATCAGGCAGTGAAAAACACTGATATTTAAAGAGATCATATTTTAAAAGTGGCAAATTTGTAATGGTACGGTTCACTGAAAGCACAACTGTGCTGGCTGACTGATAATTAAAAGTGCATTATTCAGTAAATAAAGCAATGCAGTCCGCTGATGTTTTCCCATGCTTATTGAAATTTGTTTTGATTAGCATGCAGCGTTTCGAGGACACTGTCGCCCCCTTTAGGCTGAATGAGGCGCAGCTGGACGAGCGGACGGCGCAGCAGCAGAGAATGGAGAACCCATGGAAAGTCACGGACAAACAGATGGACGCGCTGAGACTCAAGGTGTGTGTTTGACCTGCTTACAGAAATATCATCACTTGATGATCTTACCAATATATTAGCCGGCAGCTAGCTCTCTGCAACTCCCACTGAAGCTAAGCAGGGCTGTGCCCGGTCAGTACCTGGATGGGAGACCACATGGGAAAGCTCGGTTGCTGCTGGAAGTGGTGTTAGTGAGGCCAACAGTGCGTCCTAACGCCCCAGTATAGTGAAGGGAACTCTATACTGCTCAGTGAGCGCCGTCTTTCGGATGAGACGTTAAACCGAGGTCCTGACTCTCTGTGGTCATTAAAAACTCCAGGATGTTCTTCGAAAAGAGTAGGGATTTAACCCCGGCATCCTGGTCAGATCTGCCCATTGGCCTCTGTCCATCATGGCCTCGCAACCATCCCCATATTATAACTGGCTTCATCACTCTGTCTGCTCTCCGCCAATCTGCTGGTGTGTGGTCTGGTGCAATATAGTTGCCGTTGCGTCATCCAGTTGGATGCTGCACACTGGTGGTGGATGAGGAGATCATGATTCTGAATAAAGATGGATCTTTCCAAACAGTGTTGCCAACTTAGCGACTCTGTCGCAATATTTAGCGACTTTTCAGACCATCCTGGTGACAAATTTTCAAAAAAGCGACCAGCGACTATTCTAGAGACTTTTTTGTGAGTTACTGGAGACTTTTATAGACTGTCATGTGTCCATACTCTATCGTTCCTACTCTTCTCAATGAGCTGCAGGTAATGCCGTCGGCCCCTCCCCCACCCCAGAGCACTGACAGGCGACTCGGTTCTTGTACAGGAGTCTCTCCCACCTGCTGCCTGAGACCAGATCACTCCTCTGTGAACCGACGACAAATGATTTAGCACCGGCAGTGAGATGTATTTCCATTGTACAGTCAAACTGATCTACTTCTCCTTTATTTTAACTTTTTAATTTGACTGTTTATTCTTTTCTAGTTAACAATCACAGATATTTTAGTGACAGTTTTGGAACTTGTCTGAGTTTATCACGTTGAGAGATTACTGCAAATTAACTACACATCTATACTGATACACTGTATTCAAACAGCAATGAATGTAGTTAAATCGACATGCATATATAAAGCATAGTGTAAATATAAATACCCCTTCATTAACCATAGGCCGTTAAACAAACAGAAACGGTAGGACGTGATGACGTCAGTAATATGCAAATTGACGTATGACGTAATCTAGCGACTTTTAGCGACTTTTCGGGCAGAGCTTACTTCCTTTTCAGTTGGCAATAGGGATTCCAAAAAATGTAAACCTAAACTCTGAATAAACGTTCTGTTTTAACTTCTGAAAGCGTTTCCCATTGGCTGACTCAAAGCGGTATAGTCTAGATGGGATACGGCTGCAGATATTCACATCAATAAAGCATTATTTTTGTGACACTGCCCAGCAGGCACAGGACATCAACAAGATGTCAGATTGACATTGCACCCCAACTTCATGGTACGTTGCATTTTGGATAGAAATGAAAAGCGGTTTGTCATCAGAAAACATCAGACCAACGTCAGTGTCCAATGTCCAACCTAAAGTCAACCAAATATCAACATCTAATGGTGTTACAGCTTGACGTTGTGTGGATATTATCATGACGTCTATCAGACAATGGATTTTGCTTGATATACCTAATAAATAAATGTGAGTATCGGCTCGACGTTGGATTTTGGTCACTTTCCAACACAACCTAAAATCAACCAAATATCAACGTCATTTGACGTCGTCATTGGACATCAAAATAACGTTGCCCTTAGACGCTGGCTACACATTGATTTTTTTTTATTCATTCATTCATTTTCTTGTCAGCTTAGTCCCTTTATTAATCCGGGTTCGCCACAGTGGAATGAACCGCCAACTTATCCAGCATTTTGTTTTACACAGCGGATGCCCTTCCAGCCGCAACCCATCTCTGGGAAACATCCATACACACTCATTCACACTCATACACTACGGACAATTTAGTCTACCCAATTCACCTGTACCACAGTCTTTGGACTGTGGGGGAAACCGGAGCACCCGGAGGAAACCCACGCCAACATGGGGAGAACATGCAAACTCCACACAGAAATGCCAACTGACCCAGCCGGTGCACGAACCAGCAACCTTCTTGCTGTGAGGCGACAGCACTACCTACTGCGCCACCGTGTCGCCCATTGATTTTTTTGTTCATGTTAATAAAATACTAAATACTATAATTAATAGATACTTTAATAATTATTATAAACAATTCTCGTTATCTTCTGGCTGCAGCTGTCACCCTTCTAGCAGCATCCACTGAAATCTCATGATGTTTCCTTCATGTTTTGACAGTCGGAGAGGAAAGTGCGCCTGAACGAGATCATTCGGAGGAATTCCAAACATGCCGCTCTGGTTCTAGTGTGAGTATTGACCGTAACACCATTAACTATTGTCCGCTTCTGGTCAATATGTAATTCATACACAAACAAAGCGCGATCTGATAATATTGGAGCCGCATCAATCATTCACATTCGAAATATAAGACTCATAATTGGAGGGCAAACACAGATGTTAATTATTAATGACCGTGTGTGTGTGTGTGTGTTCAGGTCTCTCCCCGTCCCGCAGGCTGATTGTCCCAGCTCTCTCTATATGGCCTGGTTGGACACGTTGAGCTGCGGTTTACACTGCCCAGTGCTGCTCATTCGGGGAAACCAGCAGAACGTCATGACCTTCTACTGCCAGTAAAAACACCAGCAGCAGATTTACAGTTGAAGGCAGAATTATTAACCCCCCTGAACAGTTTTTCAACACATTTCTAAACATAATAGTTTTAATAACTCATTTCTAATAACTTTGCCATGATGACAGCCATAATATCTGACTAGATGTTCTTCAGGACACTAGTATTCAGCTTAAAGTGACGTTTAAAGGCTTAACTAGGTAAATTAGGGTAAAGTTGGGGTAATTAGGCAAGTCATTGTATAACAGTGGTTTGTTCTGTAGACTATCCAAAACAAATATTGCTTAAGGGGACTAATAATATTGACCTTAAAGTGTTTTTTTTTTTAATCAAAAACTGCTTTTATTCTAGCTGAAATAAACCCAATAAGACTTTACCCAGAAAAAAAAAATATTATAGGAAATACTGTGAAAAATTCCTGAATCTGTTCAACATCATTTGGGAAACATTTGAAATAATAATAAATTCACAAGAGGGTGGATCAATCTAACTTCAATTGTACACAATCTTTCCGGCTCTTTTATGCCATGCACTACATGCAGACTTTTCATTTTCATGCACTGGTCAGTTTTGAGATATCGGGGTTCTTTTTATAACATGCTTGTCTAGAGATGAAACATCCTAAATGCACCATCACATGTTATTCACTGTATTTTCGACTGTACATTCACATCATTTTTCTTTTCTTCAGCAGATTTTACACACATCAGATTAATAAATTGTATGTACTTTCTTTAATGTGGAGTTTGTGCATGTAACATTAGGTTGATCACTCATTTAGATCTGTTTGTTGATGATTTTCGGATTTATGTAAATTTAGATCTTCCAAATCTCTTAAAAGTGTAGACTCTAAATGTGTCAGTACAATGAAATGCTAGTTTTGAGCTCTGGCAATTTCTGCAAAGTAGTGCACCTTGCACCAATGTTTCTAGAAAGCCTAGTAAGCCTAGTTCTTACAAAGCCCAGGTGTGTCTGATTGGGGTTGGAACGAAATTTTGCAGGACACCGGCGCTAGAAGACCGAGTTTGGACATCCCTGGCTTATGCTGCGTTCACACCAGACGCAGTAGAAGCGTCAAGCGCCAGTGATTTACATGTTAAGTCAATGCAAAGATCCGAATAGACATCCTCCGGTACGATTCGCGCGAATGTGGTGTCGCGAATGATGCGATTCGGGCAAATAAAGCGGCGAAATGCCCGAGTTCGAAAATCTGAACCTCAGCGGACATTCGCGAGTTCCAATCAGGAGTTTGCTCTTGTAGGGGTGTGATTATGACGTAGCACCTGTTGTTGGTGTCCCAGGGGAAAATCCTCTTGCCGACACCGACAACAGTTCATCAAACTGGGCTTGGCTCAGTCAGAAGCACCGCTGAAAGCCTCCATCAACTAGGTTAAGTTTCTGGAGGAGTTTATGAACTTACAGAGCTTGGTGCACCTCTGAGAGGATCTAGTGGACTCAGATACAAAGGACGAAACGAATCCAACACATCGACACTGTTTTTCAACCTTCATAAAGCACATAAACACAGTTATTCTCTCTACAAAGTCCATATTAACCATTTAGCAATGAAGCTAGAATCACCAGGCCATAGGCAGAAGCCCTGCCCATCACGCAAACTCCGCATCTGTTGTGAAGTAGATTTGTACGTGCGAATTAAGCGAGTAAACTCAATGTTCACACGTCTATTTATACGCAAATAGAGTGATTTATCCGCGATTTATCCCTGTCTGGTGTTAACACAACATCAGGCCGATTAAAAATATTGACTTCAGCAATTTTTAAATATTTTTTAAATATTTTTTTTTTATTTCAGCCAAATTAAAATAAATAAAACCTCTATCCAGAAGAAAACTATAAGATTAAATACAGAGGAAAATGTCCTTGCTCTGTTAAACAGCACTTGAGAAAAATAATTCATTATAATAATAATAAAAAATTGACTCAAGGGTGATTTTGTCTTCAACTGTATGTACTGTAGACTGACATGAAATGTCTTTGTTGTTTTGTCGTAAAATATCTATCTTATTAAAGATCCAGCTTTTAAGTCATTTCACAAATCGAAACTACAATCAGATTTTATTGTTGTTGATTCAACCAGGATTTTACATTCATTTCTAATTCTTACATCTAAACAACTTACATTGCGTTTATATTCAACAATATTATGCAAGTTTGCTGAGGATCAAACTCATGACCTTGGAAATGATAATCCACATATTTGTTTTGTTTTATTCGGACACAAATTTTAAGATTAAATCATAAAGTAAACATGTACCTGTATAAGTCAGCACGAATCGGATATTGCTAAAGATTTTACTTCAGCGCGACGACTGAATATTGAGTAGGGGGCGGGGCTTTATTTCTGGGCTCCGTCTTTCACCCACAGCAAAGTAACGGTTGGAGAGGCGTGGCTAAGCATGTTTCGCCCAATCAGTGAAGGACTGTTATCATAGATTTTCATTATGAATTATCAATTAATTGTTCACCTTAAGACAAACAATGTGTGCTAGCAAATTTAGCATTAAAACATGCTGACTTCATGTGTGTTGAATGTGTTTTTGGCACAAATATCATTTTGCTTGTGGCTCTCATTTGCCTTTTTCCTGAACTAATATGTGTTTTGGTAATGTATGGTGAAGGGATGAAGCTGCTGCTGTATTTTAAATGTGAAATCTCTTCAGTTGTTTATTTGAAATGATGATCGTTTGGAGCTTTTAAAGGGGCAGCTGCGTAGAGAAACACACAAACACTCCGATGCAATGTTCATTTTGTGCGTAATTTATTCTGTACGAGTTGTAATGCTTAATTATTTCCATGTGATTGAACAGCTTTCATGACGTATTTCATTTTAAACTCGGTGTAATGAGACGATCGGTTAAATTTGAGATGTTCATTGTGCTAAATTGTATTTTTCACATTGAAAAGCAGATCAGGAACGTAATTGTCAACAATCTATATGTATATGGTGTTTAAATAAAAGCTAAATTATTCATTGCAATGTTTAACAAACAAATAAACATATTTTTATGCTAATGTAATTGTGTCTTGTTTCAATCGCCTTACGCTAAAGTAACCCCTGTTGTATCTCTAATGCATTTGTATTGCAATCTTTCAGGCTGTAAGTGTTAGCATCGATTATACACACATATAAATGCAGGACATGTACATACTGTATGTATTAATACAATCATTGCACAAAAGAATCAAGCAGCATGTTTCATTTCAGCAGGTATATGGGCCTGTAATCACAAAACATTTCATCTCACCAGTGAGAGATTTGACAATTGTGTTTATTGAGCATGCATATATCTGAGGAGTTTCTTATATATTTAGATATACAATCTATGTGTATATGATACAAACTATATGACAGTAGTCATGTCAAAACAATAAATCAGCATACTATCATCTCAAAAACATTGCAGGAATTAGATGTTTTGTTTCCAGTGAGGACTTAGAGAAACTTGTTCATGCTTTTATCAGCAGCAGGGCAGATTACTGTGATGGACTCCTCACTGACCTTTCCAAGACAGTCAGACAGTCCTCAGGTCTCTACACTGGCTCCCAGTTACATTCAGAATAGATTTTAAAGTATTACTACTTATCTATAAGTCACTGAATTGACTAGGACCTCAATACATTACAGATATGCTGACTGAATACTAAGAATCACTCAGATCTTTAGGATCATATAAACTAGATACGCCAAGAGTTCAGTCAAAGCAGGGTGAATCTGCTTTCAGCTATTACGCCCCCCGCTGCTGGAATCAGCTTCCAGAAATGATCAGATGTGCTCCAACATTAGGCACATTCACATCAAGACTGTTAACACATCTGTTTAGCTGTGCCTTTACTGAATGAGCACTGTGCTACGTCCAACAGATCGCACTATTGTGTCTTTCTTTTCATTTTCATTCGTTTAAAACCTGTTTTAACACATTTTAACATATTTTTAATCATTTTTATTGTCTTGTTTCTTTTATTCTTGTTTATGTCCAGCACTTTGAATTACATTTGTGTATGAAATGTCCTATAGAAATTAACTTGCCTTGCCTATATAAATTTTAATATCTATGCAACAAAATTGTTTTGTTTCTGTGTGTGTCTGTGTATCATATATAAAACGCACACTTATTATGTCAAAACAAATCTTGATATTGGATGTGATTAATCGTGAAGAATCTTTCAAGATAGTCGCTATTTCGAGCCCCGGCTGGGTCAGTTGGTGTTTCTGTGTGGAATTTGCATGTTCACCCCGTGTTGGCGTGGGTTTGCTCCAGTTTCCCCCACAAGTCCAAAGACATGCGCTACAGGGGAATTGGAAGCTAAAGTGTTCATAGTGTATGAGTGTGAATGGATGTTTTCCCAGTTGCAGCTGGAAGGGCATCCTCCTCATATGCTGGATAAGTTGGTGGTTCATTCCACTGTGGTGATTCCTGATCAAAAAAAGAGACTGAGCCGAAAAGAAAATGAATGAATGTATGAGAATACCCCAACAATTAAACTTGTTAAAATGTTTGTTTGTTTTTGTTCCTGAGGTTATTCTACGATAGTTTGTGGTTTGATCTCTGGAGTCGGGCAGCACGATGGCTTAGTGGTTAGCACTGTCGCCTCACAGCAAGAAGGTCGCTGGTTTGAGCCCCGGCTGGACCAGTTTTCATTTCTCCCCGTTCTCCCCGTGTTGGTGTGGGTTTCCTCCGGGTGCTCTGGTTTCCCCCACAGTCCAAACACATGCGCCATAGGGGAATTGATGAACTGAATCGGCTGTAGTGTATGAGTGTGTGTGTGTGAATGAGAGAGTGTATGGGTGTTTCCCAGTACTGGGTTGCAGCTGGAAGGGCATCTGCTGTGTAAAAAATATACTGGATAAATTGGCCGCTGTGGCGACCTTTGACAAATAAAATGACTAAGCCGAAGGAAAATGATTCTGGAGTCGCTTCTCTACTGCTAACGTTTCACTGATTAACTAGTTTTAGTGTTGAAACGCTTTATGAAATACGTTAAGAGCTAAACTTTAGGGCTGACATGTCCTTTATTTTTTTTTAATCTCTTAAATCAGTAATTAGAAGTGAGGAGCGAGTTTTAGAGGGAAGATGTTTTGTGAATACAGACCCCAGATTACCACAGTGTTTAACATATTTCACTGCTCTATGACTGCAGCTTAATGTGCAGTTATAAATGTTTGATGAGGAGTTTTACTGGCAGTAGAAGGTCATGACGTTCTCCTGGTTTCCTCGGATGAGCAGGGCGGGACAGTGGATCCCGAAACTCAGCGCCTCCATCCAGGCCAGATAGAGAGAGCTGGGACAGTTGAGATCCGGAACTGGGAGAGAACTGAAACACAGACACACTCTCGTTTTTGCTTGTGTGAATTGTGGGAACAATCCATAAGTTTTAATCGACTTTATACTTCACAAAGTGTATTTCGATCACCATACCCCAATGCGAAAGAGAACTGTGACTGTACGTACACTACAACCAGAGCAGCGTGGATGGAGTTCTTCTTGATGATTTCATTAAGTCTCACAGTCCTCTCAATCTGAAAATAAAACACACATGAAAATATACTAATCGTTCATTCATTCATTTACTTGTCGGCTTAGTCCCTTTATTAATCCGGGGTCGCCACAGCGGAATGAACCAACAACTTATCCAGCATATTTTTACGCAGCGGAGGCCCTTCCAGCTGCAACCCATCACTGGGAAACATCCATACACACTCATTCACACACATACACTACAGACAATTTAGCTTACCCAATTCACCTGTACCACATGTCTTTGGACTGTGGGGGAAACCGGAGCACCCGGAGGAAACCCACGCAACCACAGGGAGAACATGCAAACTCCACACAGAAATGCCACAGAAAAGCTTGAACCAGCGACCTTCTTGCTGTGAGGAGATTGTGCCACCCACTTTGCCACCGTGAAGCCATTAATTATTAAAATTATTATTTTAAATAAAGATCAGAGCAAGCTATTTCTCACTATTAAAGGGCTGACACCCCATCTTGTTTTGATACCCTTCAAGTGGGATCAAGCATTAATAGGGTGTATGTCGACCACGTGACCAAACCGGATCTCTGGGAAGAACACTTCTTCTCATCGCCATTTCATATGCGCCATTGGTTTGTTATTGAAAGTAGTAAGTAGTGTTTTATACGTTATAATAGGGTATATGCACAACTTTCACGATACACTTCCAGTTTTTTACTCTCCGCTAATATGGCGTTTTTTTTTTATACAAGGAGCCTCCAGGAACTACCAAAGTTAAGTATTACAGATGTTCACTACCTACTACTCAAGCAGCGACTCTGGCCATTCAAGGAATTCAGGAGGATCTGGCGCTCGACAAATGGCTTTAAGCGGGCGCCAGATCCTCTTGGATTCCCTGAATGGTGGGCGCCAGGTCCTTTTGAGTCCCACAAATGGCCAGAGTCGCCGCCTCAGTCTGAAAAGCAGCATCAGCTGTGAGAGTCCCATTCGTGGGACTCAGGCGGTGACTCTGGGTATGGCAGTGACTCTGCGGTGACTCTGGCTGGACTCAAACCCACGCAACCACAGGGAGAAAACGCAAACTCCACACAGAAATGCCACAGAAAGGCTTGAACCAGCGACCTTCTTGCTGTGAGGTGATTGTGCCACCCACTTTGCCACCGTGAAGCCATTAATTATTAAAATTATTATTTTAAATACAGATCAGAGCAAGCTATTTCTCACTATTAAAGGGCTGACACCACATACGTCTTGTTTTGATACCCTTCAGGTGGGATCAAGCATTAATAGGGTATATGTAGGGACACACGGCCATCATTGATTCTATTTATTTACTTGGGTAAATGTGTGGAAATTTATATTTATTCAGCTATTTCAGTAATATTACTGACTAATATGAAAATATTCAAATTATTTATTTACAATACAGTTTGTACAGTACTATTTTCTGTCTTTTAGTAGAGATTTTATATGAGAGACTTGCTTTGTTTACCAAATAAAGTGGATCTAATTGGATTCACATTGTGAACATTAAATACAAGTTAAAAAGGTATTACTTTTTATTTCATATATTAAGTTTAGTTATGATACTCCCAAAATCATTCCGCATAAATCCGCAGATTTTAAACAAAATACTCCGCAGAAATAGCAAAAAATGTCTGCAGATTCTGTCTGGCCCTAAGTATATGTCAAACGTCACGTGACCAAACCGGATCCCTGGGAAGAACACTTCTGCTCATTGCCATTTCATATGTGCCATCGGTTTGTTATTGAAAGTACTAAGTAGTGTTTTGTACGTTATAATAGGGTATATGCAAGTTCCAGTCAACCTGGGTAGAACACTTCCAGTTTTTCACTCTCCGCTAATATGGCGTTGTTTAATACAAGAAGCCTCCAGGAACTACCAAAGTTAAGTATAACAGATGTCCACTACTAACTACTTTCAATAACAAACCGATGACGCATATGAAATGGCCACAAGGGGAGGTGTTCAACCCAGGGATCCGGTTAGGTCACTTGACGTTCAACATATACCCTATTAGGGGGTCAATCCTCCCCAAACCTGCCTATAATTTGCACCCTGACTATAGGGCATATTATATTACAATAATACATCACATTTTACAGTCACAAAAACTATAGAACTTATCACAGTTTCATTCATTTCTTCTTGTCGGCTTAATCCGTGGTCGCCACAGCGGAATGAACCACCAACTTATCCAGCATTTGTTTTACGCAGCGGATGCCCATCCAGCTGCAACCCAACTCCGGGAAACATCCACACATTCTCATTTACACACATACACTACGGACAATTTAGCCTACCCAATTCACCTGTACCCGCATGTCTTTGGACTTGTGGGGGAAACCGGAGCACCCGGAGGAAACCCACGCAACCACGGGGAGAACATGCAAACTCCACACAGAAATGCCAACTGACCCAGCCGGGTATCGAACCAGCGACCTTCTTGCTGTGAGGCGAACTTGCTACTCACTACGCCACCATGGCACCATCAGTTTCCACTATAGCTAATACTACAATTTCATTCATTAACAAAGTGTTGTCAATGCTATAATATATACAGTATAATACACTTTGCTATTGTTCAGAAACTACTAAAAATGTACACACACACACACACACACACCTTGGGTCTAATAGCCTCCAGGTCTTTGTCAGAAACCGTCCACGGATTGAGTCTCCTAAACTCCTGCAGGTCTCCTCTGCTCTGCTCTTCAGTCAGCCTGAAGGGGGCGATGGAGTCCTCATACCGCTGCAAACTACACAACCACATGAGAAACTTAAAAGAAGAAGAAAAAAGCCCGCGATTTCATAATCATAAACATCGGCGTTTTGGATGGATTATGACCAGGAAACGTGAAGATAAGTTTGATTTCTCAGTGTCTGAGTGTAAAGCACAATGAAGACGGTTAATATTTAGTGGTAATATTGATTTAACTGTTTTGACACGAACTGGGGAGAACAAAATGTGATCTGAAGTGAGCTGGATAACGTTGGTGACTGACATCTAATGACTATGCAACATGGACACCGTCATGTAACTGTTCTTAATGAATATTTAGTACATAATCAATATTTATATATACTTGAATAGGAATATATACAAATGTTTAACCCAACCTATTTAACCTATTGAAACTATGGTGGTTTAAAAACTGCTTTACATTGAACTTTAGAATTATTTGGTTACCCCTTAAAGCCTTTAGTTAATGGTAAATAAAAAGAAGCTAATCATAAGTTTATAGTGGAAAATATGTCGAAATAAAAAAAAAAAATTACAAAATATAATTGTAAAAGTATCAGACTTTTATCAGTCAAAGATGAGAAACTCCCACAAAGTCATTAGATTTAAGAATTTTAACCCTTTAAATTTCAGTTTGTATTATTTTTTTAATGAAATTAAATAAACATATGAGCAATTTCAGCGTTTTGGATGTGACATTTGCAGTAAAAACTCAACTTAATGTCACAGAGAAGGTATATACATATTGAAACATCTGTTTATGTTTTCCTAAACTCCTAAGCACAGAGTTATGGGAGTAGAAAAATATCAATCTGTAAACATTTTTTATATTCTAAATGAGGGGGAAAATGCGTTATGGATGTGACGAAAAAAGTTAGTGAGTTTACATTTAAATTCTGTAAATTAAACTGCACAACCCAAGATAAAAAATGCTGATCAAAAGCATTGAGTCAGTTGATTTATATTTGGTCAATCAAATATAATACTTTGAAAAAATTTTTTTCAAGCAATGTAAAATAAAATACACACAAAAAACACAGAAACGGTTTAGATATTTTGGCGAAAACTTAATGTTTTTCATGGCAAGGTTGACATTTGCATGGAATTGCTGATATATATTTTTTTCATAATGGTATGTAGATATTTGTAACCTTAATTATATTTGTAAGGTTTTGATTGCTTGGTTTTTAATGTTTTTATTTTGTAACCTTTTATTTAACAGATTTTTTTTTACCAGCATCACTAAGTCATTGGATTTAAGGATTTTAACCCTTTACATTTTTTTAAATATAAATAAATAAACATAGTTAGGTCCATAAATATTGGGACATCGACTCAATTGTAACATTTTTGGCTCTTTACACCAACACAATGGATTTGAAATGAAACGAACAAGATGTGCTTTAACTGCAGACTGTTAGCTTTTATTTGAGTGCATTTACATCCAAATCAGGTAAACGGTGTAGGAATTAAAAGTTTGCATATGTGCCTCGCACTTGTTAAGGGTCCAAAATTAAAAGTGAGCAGATGTTATGCTGATATATATATAACCTCAGATAAGACAATGATTATAAGCAAACCAAAAATTTTTTATTTTTATAAGGACGCAAGACAGTTCATGTTTCTTTGTTTGTATTTTCTTTATGATTACTGTGAATCTGCTTTTAAACTGTTTTTTTGTAATTTGTCAACTTTATTCAGTTTTCTTTATGTACACTTAAGTATGTCACTGGTAATTTGGTGCTAGCAAAATCTTCTCACTTTTTAGCTAGAGGGGGTTTATCCACATCTGTGATCACAATGATGTCCTCGATCTCAAGCCGGAATCTCTTTAACAGCATCTTCATGCTGAAAAGATAAACATGTTAAAGTTCTGCGCAAATCTTGTACATACAAATATCATGATGATGATGATGATAATTGACTGACTCTTTATGGTCCTCCTTCATGGTCTCTTGATCTCCTAAGACAAACACTCTTATTTTACTCTTTTTCCAGCGGTTACTTCGTGTCAACAAATACGGCACTAGAAGAGTCAGACCTGAAAGAGCGGAAGTGTTCAGAAAATATACTTTTAAAGAATTTTTTTTTTTTTTAAAGAAAGAAAAAAATATATAAATATATATGAAGCGTTTCTTTGCAAAACAAGATTTATCCATTTTGAGAAATGTTGGTTATTTGACATTATTATTTAAGGTACCAACAGTCACAATTTCTGTACGTTAAACTATTACTTGAGCTCAGAGAAGGCCAGGGACACATATTCTTCAAATCCAGGATATTTTTAATTGAATTTTATGTCCATAAATAGTTCATAAATAAGTCAAAAAGCATGCCAAAATGCAATATATCTTAACATTGTCAAACATCTTAAATTGATTAAAATTAATAAAAACTACATAGAACAGTATATACAAAGATTAATTATTAATAATAAGATTCTGAGTTAGTTTTGGCCAGAACGT
>CAIGQQ010030960.1:800829-813757 GCA_903798035.1 Danio albolineatus | reverse complement strand
AAAACTCAAAGATAATCATCAAACAAATTTTACACTAACACTTGCCCAGCACTAGTTATAATGTAATGTAATGAACTTACATAAACTCACATCAGGGCAAGTGTTAGTGTAAAATTTGTTTGATGATTATCTTTGAGTTTTGTGTCATTATAAACAAAAACAATCTGTCACCTGAATTTCCGTCGGTCTCGTCATTTTCTGATTTTGCAACTTCATCTGCCTCAAATGCTGGATTGTCAATTGCAGACGATCGGCCTTCAGTCAAAACAAACCCACGTTAACTCAATCTGATGACTCAAACTGCAGCGTTTATGCACTTTTTAAAAAAAGTTATTATGATTTATTAAACACACCTGAACTCAAATCTTCTCTTATGTCCAATCCATCCATCATTCTCAGAACGGCAATGCCATAGCTGGAGTCAAAGGCATCACTACACAAGACATTAAAACCACATCACAACAGAAAGAAAATAACAGTTTTAACATTAATTACAAACACAGCTTCCAGTCTGTCCATTCACAGTATCATAAAAAATAGGTATTTTCCAAAATGTGCAGTATCCTAGATCAAATACATTTTTGAAAAGGATTAAACACATGACATTATTATGTCTGTCTGGCAACACAACGTAAACTGAGGCTGTGCGTTTTAGTTTTAAAACGGCGTTTTTGCATGAAAATGATCCGCGTCCACACTAGCGTTTCACCCAGCGTTTCTGAACATATCTCCGTCCACACTACTCCACCCAAAAGGTAAATCACGTGACCATTTGCGCACTCTGGGCATGCGCGTTCAAATATTAACAGGAAGCATGTGTCTCGCCCGGCATTGGGTTATTGTTATGCCAATCCTCGGGAACAACTACTTCACTTACAAACATGTCCCACCAGGCACTGGTTCTTCCCGGTGTAACCCAAAACCGGCATTCTAAATAGGGCTTGCGCCGCTTGAAACGCAAGTTTCAAGTGATGGAACAGTAGCTTGCCTCTTGCGAATATATGCAGCTGTTGTAGTAAAAAAGGCAGAGTTTAACAGTACAATGGCACCTAAAACGGACAATAGTGCAAACAACACTCCCATTTCTGTGTCCATGTTGTTGTTTACAGTTAAGGCTGGTGTGCTGTCTCCCGGTGGCATTATAGTCATGTGATAGGGGTTTGACGAATAAGGGAAGGTTACACAATGACCCAAAAGCCCCAATCGAGTAGTGAATCTCAGCAGCCACGCCTCCGTTTTCAGACGTCTCCGTTTCCCCCATCCACACTGAGACGGAGCAGCAGCGTTTTAGAATGAACACGGCCTCTCCAGCGTTTCCAAAACGCTCCGTTTTCGGGGCTCGAAAACTCCGGCGTAGTGTGGACGGATGGCGTAAACGTAGCAAAACTTTTGCGTTTTAAAACGATAATGCATTAGTGTAAACGGGGCCTAATATTATATACATAAAGAAGTAAACAATACATAAACTACTAATATAAATGTAAACAAGACTGAAAACACATCTGTTTAGCTGTGCCTTTACTGAGTGAGCACTGTGCTACGTCCCACAGATCGCACTGTTATGTCTTTCTTTTCTTTATCATCCCTTTAAAACATGTTTTTAACACGCTTTAATCTGTTTTTAATTATTTATTTATTTTATTTTAACTATTTTTATATACTTGTTTCTTTTATTCTTGATTATGTAAAGCACTTTGAATTACCATTGTGTATGAAATGTGCTATATAAATAAACTTGCCCTGCCTTGCCTTTCCTAATATGAAAATTATCAGCACTGTAGTGAAATTGTAAGTATTTTCCAACGGCGTAAGGATTTTCACAGTATTTTTTAATTTGTATTTTTCTTTTCGATAAGGTTTTTATTTATTTTTTTAGTTAGTTTGGAATGGAAAAGTCAATATTGTTAGCCCCCTTATGATTTGTTTTGTTCGATTGTCTACAGAACAAACCACTGTTATACAATGACTTGCCTAATTAACTTAACCTAGATAACCTAATTAACCTAGTTTAGACTTTAGATTGCACTTCAAGCCGAATACTAGTATCTTGCATCCCTGAAAAAATCAGCTTTAACTTAATTATAAACACTGCGCCCAGTCTGGTAAATTCAGTATCCTAGATCAAATGTACAGTTTTAGAAAATAAGCATTAAAGACACCACATTATTATGTGTGATGAGGCAACACAATATAGATTATTATGAACATGATTAGCACTGCTGTGAGATTTGAATTATATTTTCAAGTATTTCCCAAGTGCTGTTTAGGATCAATTTTACAATATTTTTAATTATATTGTTTTCTGGACAATGCATTTATTTACATTTTTTTTTAACTCTCAAGGTCGATATTATTAGCCCCCTTACAAACTCAACAATCCACTGTTGTCCTATAACTAGGGCCACACGGAATCTGCGCACGCAGAATTCCACAGATTTCCACAGAATTTTAGCGCATCAATGATTCTGTTTTTTACTGGTGTAAATGTGTGTACATTTTGAATTATTCAGTTTTTAAATTAATTTCAGTAAAAATATTGATTAATATGAAAATATTCATATGGTTTATTTACAACAAAGTTTGTAAAGTAATATTTTCTGTCTTTTAGTAGAGATTTTATATGAGAGACTTGCTTTGTTTACCAAATAAAGTGGATCTAATTTGATTTGCATTGTAAACAGTAAATAAAAGTTAAAAGGCATTACTTTTTTATTTAATATATTCATTTTTTTGTTATGATGTTCCTAAAATAATTCTGCACAGATCCGCAGATTTTTAACAAAATTCTCTGCAGAAATAGCAAAAAATGTCAGCAGATTCCGTCTGGCCCTGCCTATGACTTGCTTAGTTAACATAATTAAGAGAATTTAAATTGCACTTTTTAAACTGAATACTAGTATATTTCAAAATAACTAGTGAAATATTAAACTATTGTGTTACACTATTCTGAAATATTATTTTACTATTATATTAGTAGTGAAATATATACTGTTGTCACGGGCGCCGCTGGCTGGCACGGGCCCTCTAACAACCTTGCGAGGACGAAAGTGAAGCTGTGGGGGTGTCATGGACAGAAGTGTAGAGGGCGGGTTGGTGGTGTCTCGCGGACGAAAGTCAAGAGCTGGCTTGGGGGTGGAGATGGGTGGTATGTCATGGATGAAAGTGAAGAGCGGGGGAAGGGGGACGATGGTTGGACGTTGATGGTGCTGTGTCGTGGACGAAAGTTAAGAGAGGTGTGGAGGTGGCGTGGGGGTCGTTGTGGATGAATATCACTACGGGGGGAAAATGGGGTTGAGGGGGGGGGTGTCTTATTATTTTATTATTAATTAATGTCTATGTAAAACTATGTGGGCCCTTAGAACCGTCCTAACTTTTTAAAACCTATTTTTAATATGTGCTTTGAATAAAATTGGAAAATACTCTTAGCATTTTTGAAAATAATTAAAATTACACAGGAGGGCTATATATTGTGTCTTCATCTGTACCTTTCACTAAACTGATATTTATGAACAGAATCAGCCTCTGAGCTCACCTGATGGTGTTGAAGTAATCCTGCAATCGGTCAGGTTTACATTCCCGCCAGTTTGACTTGTATCCCAAAACAAGAGTGTTCGGCTTCAGTTTCCCAAGACCGGAAGCCTGGGAAGACAGTTTGACCTCCTTGTAGAAGGATATAATTAAATACAAATATCTGATTCTGGTGTTAAAACCACGTCTGACCTGCATGAGACTGTGTGTTCCCTCTGTCAGACTGTCCGCAGTGAAGGACGTGTAAAAAGCACGAACTTTCCTCTGATTCAGCCAATCCACCAGCATATCAGTGCTGTGCTGTGGGTACCTGGACTTCTCCTCCACCTTTATGCATCAGAGCATTTTCAGATGAGAAATGAACACTGAAACTGTAGTGAGGGATCAAAAAGTAATCACAAGCAGAAACTATAAATAACCAGCCCTTATACGAAAAGTTTAATGTGGGAAATGTCATTTTAACAAAATCGCATTATGACAATAGAATGCCTGGTTATAACAACATAACTGAGTGCAAAAGATGATAGCTTTTAGCTTATGTCTGTAGCAGCGTTGTGTAAGCATAAATGCAAATCTGGTCTCGGAATGTAAAAAATGGGCCTTTTTGTTTCTGGTTTATCAAAATAAAACATAAAAATCAAACCATTTTTAAGTTTTGCTGATTTGATTTTCACCATGAAAAAGAAAACAATTCTTTTTATTTAAATTTTTGTTTTTAAAAGGTCATGAAACCCCCCTCTTTCGGTTCAAGTCTACCTCCAAAAATTTTCAAAAAATGCTCAGAGATGGGCGTGGAGCTCTGAGAGCAGAGGGAGGAGTGGGCGTGGCCGGCAGAGCAGGGGAAATGAGGAGAGTAAACAACTGTTGTCAGTCGGCTCACACTATGAGACACAAACCGTGATTTTGTAGTTTACAAAGTTAAAATGCAAAGAAATAAACAGTAATTTAATGTCCTGCTATATTTTTTATTGATAATTTCATTTAGACATAACTACAATGTGTTCTATCATTATAAAGATAATCGTGTTTATATAAACACTATAAATGAGGAGGACTTCTCTCCTCCTCAATCCCAGGGTCTGAATGCAGACACAGTGGACAGCAGTGCAGCAGGTCTCTTGCCCTGTCTATTCCAACCATTAGCCCTGCCGGTAATCTGGAGGATTTAAAACATGCACGAACACAGCAGCACAGATATAGGTGATGTGTCTGAATGGTAAAGAACCCAACTGATAGACAAAAGTCTAGAAAACAAAGTCCTCCATTCTCCAATTCTCGTACAGCTCTCCCAACAAAAAAAATGCGTGCTGTAAACCAACAGCTTTGCTGTATTGACCCTGACGACACCGCGGGGGGAAAACATGCAACAAGTCCCATGGATCATAGAGACAAACACATACGACCCGTGATGTGCGCAGACGCGGTCTTACCCAAAGATTGGGTCACAGCTTGGCAGGTCTGCCTTGCTTTCGGAAAGCACATGCTCTCACGAATAATTAAGAAGCAGGGTCATTTCATAGGATAAGAAAACTCCGCTATGAATAATAATGAGAAACCGCCGCTACTCATCACTCCACTAGCATTCACACTGCGTCACCGATGTTGATCTGCCCCAAAATTTATTTTAAACCCGGAAGATGAAATTACTTGACAAAAGCTATTTTTCCCCAGTTTTCCCCACAATTAAAGCTGACTGGTGCTAACGCTGTCTTAACTGATGCTCAACACACACACATCTGATAAAATCTCAAAAAAGTACTCCAGGGTGTCCTGAACCTTTAAATTTGAAAACAAAAGTCAAATAACCGCACTTTTTTTAGTTTTTCAATACCCGTTTGTAAAAAGAAAATTACAAAAAGATACAAGTAATACCCCTGCTACTTTAGATACACAAACTGCCAACATTATCCATCACTGTGATCAAAATTGTTTTTCAAATATTGCTTAGTGTACCTATAAGCAGGGAGCGATTGGTGGAACAACCTTGGAGGCAGTAGTGGCCGCTTTGTGCAGATTCTCAAAATTTTACCTAGCCGTAACTGTTTTTCAATCCTTCAATGAAACATTCAAGCCACACAGTCATAAACTTTTACTAAATTTTTACCAAAATTGTCTCCTTTACAATTCCCAGATGTTATACAAGTGCCAACGTGGGTTAGATTTACCCGCTATATAATGGCTTTTTATAATTCATAAAGTCATAATGCGTAAAAGATTTTTAGAAGCATCAGAACCACAAAATGCCATGAATGATGGACAGTCTGAGGGTGGGAAAATAATTTATGTGTCTGAGTCAGCTCGAGATCTGATCTAACAGCTATTTTTTTCTATTTTCCTTGCAGGAGCAGTGATATTTGAAGTGCTTTTTCTGGTTTTATTATTGTTTACGCTTACATTGTTTTACGTAGATTCATTTTACGTAATCCCCAGGAAATCGCACCCTGTCTGTAAGATGCAGACAGTAGTATTTTTCAGATTTTTGGCCAAAAGAGTCAGAATACTTTTGTTTTTTTCAGGGATACAAATGCAGGTGCATAAAAGTTTCCAATGGGTATATGCAGAAGGACTTTTAATTTTGCAGTAACCTGGGTCAAGCGCTTCCGGTGAACTTTATGCAGTTACAAAACCTCCGCATTTAAAGTCTGTTTTCTTTAAAAATCAACAATCTTCACTGCCTGATTGATATACGATATTCATCTTACTACAGTATTTTCAATGTCTCTGCGCTTGTTTGCTAATCCTGATGGACGCGTTAACTGCTTTTCATTACATTTTACGCTTGAACAACTTTGGGTGCTTTCACATCTGTGGTTCGGTTCATTTGGTCCAGACCAAGGGTAACAAATGATTCATTGTAGCATTTTTCTGCCGTTTTGGGTCCTTTTCACACCACACTGATTGCTTTTGGTCTGAACCAGTTGAAAAGAACCAAAATGCAGTCATGTGACAAAATCCACATCACTCATTGGCCAGATGTTATTGAACGTATTTCCTAAACTGCTTTTCAATTGGTCAGAATTAACATGCGGGAAAATGCCAATGGAACTCCCCCAAGTAAACAACCCGGCAGACACAAAATGTTGCTGCACTGGCTTATTGTATCCCTACTCATAGTATACTATATAACAGGGATCACCAATCTCTGTCCTGGAGGTCCAGTGTCCCTGCAGGGTTTAGCTCCAACTTGTCTCAAAACACCTGCCTGGATGTTTCTAGTATACCTTGTGAGAGCTTGATTAGCTTGTTTAGGTGTGTTTGATTAGAATTGGAGCTAAAATCTGCAGGACACCGGCCCTCCAGGAACAAGTTTGGTGATCCCTGCTATATAGTTTATACCAGTGGTTCTCAACTGGTTTGGCCATGGGACCCACATTTTTACATGGTCATCAAGCCGCGACCCACATTTTTAGGAACTGTAATATAATTTTAGGAATTATAATTAATTTGTATTTATTTGTTAACATACACAAGTAGTGACAGAAAAATCATGAGAAAATCAGCGAGACTTACAAATAAACAAAATTTTATTGCTGACATTTAACAAAATGTATCAAATTATAGAATTATTACAAAGTAAAAATGACAAACATTAAAAAAAGGAAAGATTGTTACCATAAACAAAACTGAAATGTTAATAAAACATGAACACTGATCCTGTTGAACAGAACAAACCAGACAATTGTAAAATGATTAAAATATTCATAACCATTTTTACATCTAATATGACAGCAATTATAAACATCTGTTTCACTTAACATTAATTTAGGAAGATAATGAGATAACTGAGGATGTGCTTTACTGATGTGATAAGAGTTTCAAAGTCAGGAGTGATGATGGTAGACAGTGCTACCCGAAGATCGTGCTCTATGTACAACCTGTTTCTCTGCTTGGACTCAAGCTGCACCAAGGAAGAGAAGCCACTTCATACAAATGTTGAAAAACAATGTTTTAATGCATTTTAATGCATTGCAATCAGTGAATGGTTCGTTTGAAATTGTACAGAGACCTCCTTGAAGAGGTGGTCTTGTTTTTTTTGGTCTGCTTTTGGTGCGCACTCAAGTGCGATTGCTACATTCACACCTGCGAATCGCAACAAGAGGGAAAACAAACTCTAGTGCGATTCAGCTGAACTAAATTAGGCAGGTATGAAAGCACCTTAAATAAATGCTGAAGTCTAACTGATTGTATTTTAATTACATTACAACATCAATGCTGTAAAAGGAACCTTATAAAACTGAAGTCACATTAAGCTTTCACCAGAGGTGTAACGGTATGGGAAGAAACACAGTAGCTGTGCATATACACTGTTTAGTGCTGATATAGTTAGTTACTTTGTCATCAAAGCAGTCTTCACTATGTTACATGGTTTTACATACTGTAATGTGCATAAAAAATTGGAACAACTTTGGTTCTTACCATGAAAATGTTCCCACAGATCATCAGGCTGATGTTTTTGGTGAAAGTGCCCACAAAGTCCACCAGAGCAGGACGGACGTTTGGAGGGCCGGTCAGAACCAGACACTGAGGCCTGAGAGAGAATTTATACATATGAGTGACTTGCGTATTGATGATCTGTAGTGGTCAGTTCACTAATTATCTTTACCTGAAGTTTTTAACATGGTCTTCTACACCAGTCAGCGACATCGAGAAGGACAGAGCCATGTTGTAGAAACTGGCCTGGTAGGACGTTCCCCAGTTAATCTCTAGAGATAATAAATAAAACCTTTAGTTTGATGCATATCACAATTCAAAAAGGTTGGTCAAACCTGCACCATATACTCACTAGGCTTCTTGTATGTGACGTATCCTAAGAGGGAGAGGACGATAGCGAACGTGACCAGAGCAGCCCACCACGTGAACAAAAACATGAGGATGAAGGAGAGGAAAGCAGCAAACAGAGACGTCCATGGAGAAAAGTAGTGGTAATGTGGACGCCAACCTATGAGACGGATTATAGTCATGAATATTGATGTCTGAGATGATTAAGTCGCTGTCCAAAATATGTTATTAACCCTTGGGTGCTGTTGGGGGTGTTTTCATCCACTCTAGTCTTAATTTAACCACAACGTTCTCTGTTTCAGCAGATGGAAGGATTTTTGGTTACATCTTATTTTAACCAAGCGGCAACCTTCCGCTCTCCCTCGTGAAGGCAATACGGTAGTAACTGAAACTGCGATACATCGACTGGCCTTCGAGGGCTGGCTTCAGTAATTCCAGAATTTCACTGCCCGCAGTGCTAAATAGGCCAATTTTACAGCTGATATAAACATGTTTACAGACTGGTACAAAAATGGTTTTGGTGCATATAACAGATATTACCCTTCATGACATCTGTGAGGGGGTGAATTTATTTCTAACTCATCCGTTTCGTTTATATTGAGTCTGCATAAGTAAGGGCGTGGCCACTTGAGTGACAGCTAGGTCTTGCTGGTCGCCGTCATGTCATTCCAGCTGATTAGCCGCTGAACTCGTTATATTTATCGTATTTTTGTGTTGTTTTATGTGGCTTTACACAGTCAATTGCCTTTTGGAATTATTTCCGACAATTATCAGATAATATGGCATGCTGTGCGCTTAATTGTGCTCACAAACCATTCACGTGGCCTGAAATACTTTACATAGCTATAAATGTATTTGTTTAATTTAAGATCATTTATGATTTATAATGTTCTTTTTTATAACAGTCGTCTGAAGCGTTGTCATACAGTGTTATGCCATGTATTCACAATTAGCCTTGCGTTTACTAACACAGACTATATTTGAAGTATTTGGGAATTATTTGCGTTTTCCTCCAGTAGAAAAATGTCATATGAACAATGTTTAGTGGCTCAATGTATTACAACTTTTTTTTTTCAAAAGCCTAAACACTTTATTGATATAGTGTACAACCAAGCACGTGTGGTGAGAACACAAATGAGTCGCAGGTAATGAAGTATTAAGCGTTTCTCCCAAAGAAAATTCTGTCAAAGCAAAATATTAACAGGCTTCTGTAGCTCCGCTCACGCTCCGCCTCTTTGCACTTATTTGGTAACCTCCGGTTGGAGCAATGGCGTGCAAACTAAATGGCAACGGTTGGCCACGCCCACTTGTAGCTTCTTTTGCGCTCTTCAGAAACATATGGGTGACGTCACGGATACTACGTCCGTATCTTTTAGTCTATGGTTTTAACACATATGTTTGGAAAATGCTTTGAAAACGTACCAAAAATCAACAATACTCTGTGGGCTAATTTACTACCCTATAGTGATGTTTGTGGCTGTTTTTGACCCATTGACTTCCATTATAATCACATAATACATAATATAGTGACCTATACAATTACAGTGCGTGTGAAAGTTTTAAAAGGGATCAGGCCTCAGTAAAGTTAAGGAAAAGTAAACTAAAAGTAACTAAAAAAAGTAACTAAAAAGTAATGTAATGCATTTATTACCATAAAAAGTAATGGAACTAGTTACTTTTTGGGGAGTAAATCATTATTGAACGCATTATTTCCAAAAGTAACATTCCCTAACACTGGTCAATGATGTCTAAAATTCAGTTTATTAGAGCTGGAATTGACAGACTGCAGGCTTTGGCTGTTTCTGTTGTCGAAATGTGATTTTTTTTGCATCACACTAGATTAGATTATAGATATCATTCCCAGATTATAGACTATGAATTCTGGTACTAACATCTAAAACACTTTATTTTCATTTCACATGGACTTTTCAGGTTCAGGACACCCTGGAGTACTTGTTTTGAGATTTTAACAGCTGTGTGTGTGTGTGTGTGTGTGTTGAGCATCAGTTAAGACAGCGTTAGCTCCTGTCAGCTTTAATTGTGGGGAAAACTGGATCATTTTGAGCTTTTGTCAGCTGATTTCATCTTCCGGACTTAAAATCATTATTTTGGGGCGGGATCAAAATCGGTGATGTAGCACCGATCTGCCTGTTAAGTGATGACACGTCGGTTTCTCATTATTATTCATAGCGGAGTTTTCTTATCCTATGAGAAGACCCTGCTTCTTAATTATTCATGAGAGCACGTGCTTTCCGAAGGCAAGGCAGACCTGCCAAGCTGTGAGACCACATCCATGCACGCCATGCAGTATTTAGCCATTCAATAAGGGTTCTATATGTTTGTCTCTATGATCCATGGGATTTGTTGCATGTTTTCCCCCCGCGGTGTCGTCAGGGTCAATACAGCAAAGCTGTTGGTTTACAGCAAGCATTTTTTGTCGGGAGAGCTGTACGAGAATTGGAGAATGAAGGACTTTGTCTTCTAGACTTTTGTCTATCAGTTGGGTTCTTTACCATTCAGACACATCACCTATATCTGTGCTGCTGTGTTCGCACATGTTTAAAATCCTCCAGATTACAGACAGGGCTAATGGTTGGAATAGACAGGGTAAGAGACCTGCTGCACTGCTGTCCACTGTGTCTGCATTCAGACCCGGGGGATGAGGAGGAGAGAAGTCCTCCTCATTTATAGTGTTTATATAAATGTGTTATATAAATGGGTTATGTGTATGTGAAATTACGAATAACAAATATAGCTGGACATTAATTTACTGTTTATTTCTCTGCATTTTAACTTTGTAAACTGTAAAATCATGGGTCTCCTCACGGTTTGTGTCTCATAGTGTCAGCCCTCTTGGAGCATTTTTTGAAAAATTTCTGAGGTAGACTTGAACCGAAAGAGGGGGGGTTTCATGACCTTTTAAAGCAATTCTGAAAGCAAAACTCTGGTGGACCTTACAAAGAAGCTGGTATATATTTTATACAGTTGAAGTCAAAATTATTAGCCCTTCTTTGAAATATTTGTTCTTTTTCAAATATTTCTCATGTCATAATCAATGGAGCAAAGAATTTTTCATAGTATTTCCGATAATATTTTTTCTTCTAGAGAAAATTTTATTTGTTTTATTTCGGCTAGAATAAAAGCATAGAAAAGCGGCTAGACCATTTTAAGGTCAATATTATTAGCCCCCTTAAGCAGTGTTTGTTTTGGATTGTCTCCAGAACAAACCACTGTTATACAATGACTTGCCTAATTACCCTAACTTTACCCTAATGAACCTAGTTAAGCCTTTAAATGTCACTTTAAGCTGAATACTAGTATCTTGAAGAAAATCTAGTCAAATATTATGTGCTGTCATCATGGCAAAGATAAAAGAAGTCAATTATTAGAAATGAGAACTATCATGTTTAGAAACATGTTGAAAAAAATCTCTGTTTAAACAAAAATTAAAGGAAAAAACACACAGGGGGTGAATAAATCTGACTTCAACTGTATGTTTCTATTTTATTTGCTAATAATTTGTCTTGTAATAATCATTCATACAGTACAATGTTGTTGATTTTTCTCACCAGGTGATTTGGTGATCGTGGCATGGAAGCAGCTGAAGTTAATGAGGCCGTAAGAGCAGAGGAAGAAGTTGGAGATCAGAGGAGCGATGGTGTTCAGATCGCCTGAAAACATCAGATATTAAAACATCTGTGAAGAGAAACACCACTGTAACTGATCTAATGCAGCAGATCCAACACTCACCGATGAGGATGAAGGCCAACGCAATGAAGAACATCAACAAATATCCTCGTAGAGGCTCTTGGTTTTTCCCGTAACCTTTTCCAAAGAAGCCGATGTAGGGGTAAATGTTGTCCTTGCACAGACACTGAAAAAGTGAAGAGTTAAAACTGACTGTATGCTGTGTTTACATAACTGGTAACACTACAATACATGAACACGTTACTTAACATGAACAAACAATGAACAATACATTTATCACAGCACGTTAGTTAATGCAAATACGGTTGTTCATTGTTACTCACTTAACTGACGATGCATTAACTACTGTTAACAAGTATGAATATGGATTTTAATAAATGTTAAACGGATTAACTAATGAAACTTTATTCTAAAGTGTGACCGCATAATTTTCATCATTTTAATCGTGTTAGTGTCTACCTGAAATATTTTGGGTGCAGAAACCAAGAAACCCAGCGCTGACGACAAAGTAGCTGCAAAGATCCCGATGGTGATCAGATGACCAGTTCCTGAAGCAGTGGTAAGAATCTGGAGGGGAAAAAAAACTGCTATTTTGCTTGTTGAAGATAAAGATATTTCTTTAGATTTTCTCTATTACTTGCTAAATGTTTGCTTGACTGTTTTGTTTATATTGGCGTTTCTTTATACATTGATATGGTGTTTAATTTAAGTCGTTTCAATTTATTGTACATATTTAGTAATTTACTTTTGTTCTTTTTATAATCAACATTTGTATGTAGCTAGTTGTTTCTGTTTTACCTCAAGTAATTATGACCGGTGGTTTATGGTTTTCTGGGGAGTCGAACAGTGTTCAAGCACAGGAGTGTAAAATGTAAAACAATCAAATGTAAAATAAAATGGTCATCATTGTTTG
>CAIGQQ010030960.1:786825-800135 GCA_903798035.1 Danio albolineatus | reverse complement strand
TATCTATCTATCTATCTATCTATCTATCTATCTATCTATCTATCTATGAAATCACAGTGTTAAAATATGTTTAATTGTTATATTTTATTGATAATCAGTGTGAAGGACTAATATGTGCAGGGCTGATCAGTTATTTCATTAAACAGCAGTTTCGTTAGTTTTCCCATAGCTACCAATTATAAGGTTTAAATTGGGATAATTTTAACACTTACTACTACGTGTTTTTTCGCAATGCCAGCGGGCATCACATTATCAAACTAACCTTATTCTTGTTGACATCTTGGAGTGAAAACATAGACTGAACTTGAGGCCGCGGGTATGGAAGTCCTAAGAGGCCCTGCATTAAATTTTTTTTCTCTTTTGTTATGTCATGATCACGACTTAATAATCTCGTGATCTCGACATAACTATTTTTCTCGTGATCTTGACATAACAAACAGTTGTCATATCATGATTAAGACTTATTTTTGTTTTATTTATGTATTTATTATTATTATTATTAATAATGCCTGGCCAGGGAGAATAGCCAAGCTGCAGACGTCCATTCTTGCAGCATGTTAAAGGCGTTCAGAACAGCCATAATATGAGCGCAAATGCTCGTGCTACTCATGATTAATGGACATTCATGATTATATTCATGTATGACTCTATATATCATTATTTGCAACAATATTCCCTGAACTGTTACCATTTTAAAGCAACTCTATATGGCGCAATTTTAAAGTAATTGTAAATAACTTGCGGAAAGGATTAAAGCAAAAGCAGGATCTTCATCATTCTTTATAATTTAACTCATTCATGCAGCAACTTATTTTGCACCATATAGAGTTGCTTTAAAATGGTAACAGTTGAGGGAATATTATTAAATAATGGTATATAATCATACATGAATATAATCATGAATATACATTTACATATCTATGCATGCGCTCTAACCGAAAGCAGGAGACTATAGCAACCTCTCACAACACTACCTCTCCAGTGCGGCGCCTCGCGATATATGCAAACAAGTCATGTAAATCATATTTATTATCATTTGACAGTAACAGAGGAACGCTGGCAGATGAAGTGGAGTAAGGCCCCGTTTACACTAATGTGTTTTTGTTTTAAAACACCTAAGTTTTGCTACAGTTACGCCATCCGTCCACACTACGCCGGAGTTTTTGAGCCCCGAAACGGAGCGTTTTGGAAACGCTGGAGAGGCCGTTTTCATTCTAAAATGCTGCTGCTCTGTCTCAGTGTGGATGTGGGAAACGGAGACGTCTGAAAACGGAGGCGTGGCTGCTGAGATTCGCTACTCGATTGGGGCTTTTGGGTCATTGTGTAACCTTCCCTCATTCGTCAAGCCCCTATCACATGACTATAACGCCACCGGAAGACTGCAGACCAGCCTTCACTGTAAACAACAACATGGACACAGAAATGGGAGCGTTGTTCGCACTATTGTCCGTTTTAGGCGCCATTGTGCAGTTAAACTCTGCTTTTTTTTACTACAACAGCTGCATATATTCACAAGAGGCAAGCTACTGTTCCAGCAATCGCTCGCGTTTCAAGCAGTGTAAGCCCTATTTAGAACGCCGAGCGAGACACATGCTTCCTGTTTATACTTGAACGCGCATGCCCAGAGTGCACGAATGGTCACGTGATATACGTTTCTGGTGGAGTACTGTGTACAGAGATGTATTCAGACGCGGATCGTCTTCATGCTAAAACACCGTTTTAAAACTAAAACGCACTAGTGTAAACGGGGCCTAAGAGTAATGATTTTTCTCTAATAATTACTTAAGAGTACACATTTTTAAATGTAATCAAAAAGTACATGTTACACAACAATTTTACTCAAGTAAATGTAATGAAGTAGCTGATTCATTACTACCCACCTCTGTTTAATGGTAAAGGGATTGATGGAATAGGTTCATTGATAGAAGGTTTGCGAAGAAATGTTATACTCCTATGTAAAAGTATTTTTAAAATACAAAATACAGTATTTTATTTTGATACTCGTGTGGCTGCTGTGTTGTGTAGTTTATTTTAATACATGTAAACTTGTGTTATTTGGTATATTATTTTAAAATAAATTTCAATGTCTTTTTGCCCATCCCAAATCAAATCAAATCCCTGCGCACATTGCAAAATCGATGCTTAAGCGATATATCATTCAGCCGTACTGTGTTCTGACAGATGTGCTCACCTGGAAGTAGTTTGCCAGTCCAAAGCTACAGGTGTAATTTTGCTCACAGCGGTCGAAGTTCCAGCCCAGTTTACAGCCCAAACCACTGCACTGGATTGAGGAATTAAGCGCTAAACTGTCGTTAAGACTGCCGGATGCATCTCTGACCACACATGCAGCTGAAAGAGAAAACAAGTGATATTTAAACTATTTCCTGAAGGGCTTATATTTTGACAAACATAACTTCTGTTAAACATTTAAACAAGACATGAATTCAAGGCCTTGAAAGTGTTAAAAACACATTGAAAGTGCGTGAATTAAATTCGAAATGAAATTTGCTTTTGGTGTTAAAAACAAAGCAAGAAATGTATTAAATTAAAGACTTCTACAAGAACTATGACAGTGCATATTTTAAAAATATTTCAGAAGCCACATTTAAATATAGTTTTTTTTTAAAGTCCATTTAATCAGTTCTGAACAGCTTTAGCTGTGTGTACACTGTGTGGTGTAATCAACAGAATGGGGAACCGGTGCGTGTGTGCGGTGCATGACTGGAACATGTAGTCCATGTAATGGCAGATTTGTTGTGCGATAATCATAACAGGTATGAATAGCAAATGTGCTCGATTTAAAAATGAATAGTGCTTTAAATAGTCCTTGAAAGTGCTTGATCTGGTGTCAATGAAAGAGTGCAAACCCTGCAACCAGAAAACAAAAAAAAAATCTAAAAAGTGAAATCTCACCGACTGTAATTGCAATGAGTAAATAGCTCACAGTGGTCCAGAAAATGGCCAGCAGGGTCCCTTTAGGAATCCCTCCTGAGGGATCCTGCGAAACACAGAAACACACACACTGTCATGATGAAGGCACATTAACTTACACACTACTGTGCCTGGAAACTAGTAAGATTACTAGAGATTCAATTCAAGCTTATTTGTATAGCGTTTCTCACAAAAATGTTTGTCTCTAAGCAGCTTTAAAAAAGGCGCGCATTATTGCATTACAATCAAATTCAGAAAAGTTAAGGTTATTAGTTACCATAACTATAATAGTAATATCCATACGGTCATGGAAAAACCTGGAAAAGTCATGGAAATTTTGACATGACATTTTCCAGCCCTTGAAAAGTTTTGGAAAAACGGGAAAACCCACAAAGATTTGGAAAAGTCATGAAAATTTGTTTAACAAATATCTGTATACTTGTATATAGGCTAGTTGTCTTTACTTCTTTTCTGTCCATGGTCAAAAACTTGCTCTCACATTATTAGTGCTGTGTGAACATTATCTAAATACATTTTACATAGATATAAAGATTCATTTAAACTAAATAGATTGTTGCATGTTATATAATATGCTGTAATAACTTTGAAGATGCATCATTTTTCTTATTATTTAACATGTATACGTGGACATTAGGTCATGAAAATTAAGTTGAAAGTCCTGGAAAAGTCATTGAATTTTAGTAGTAAAAATGTGTATGAACTTTGAATATCTTAAACTAGTAACTAATAGCTTGTAACAGTTAAAGGTATTATATATGAGCATAGTCATCCTGCAATTATACAGTATATGGGTGGTGTCCATGTGTTCAGTGAAGTGTATTTTTGTTATGGGTGTATGTGCTGAGATGCACTTCTACTGATATTTGAAGTGATATCTGGCAATACGTTTGATAGGTTTGCCTTATTGATTCATTTATAATGATTTCAGGATTTCACAAACAAAGCAATTAAAGTGTAATCATTTCAGCAAATCATTTCAGAGTAAACTAACTTTAAGCTGACATTCTTAACTCACCAACATTTGAATATTAAGCAACAATTTCTCAATCAAATTTCTCAATCCTCCCACTATGCTATTCCAACTGTGCCCAAGCCCATTTCCCAGATCGTTTGAGAAGTGTGAGTGCTCTAAATCGGGCTCAGGCACGGTTCAGTTGGCCGGCCCTGGTCCGGTTGAAAGAGGTGTGCCAGAGCTCGGTTCACTTGGGCTTTGGCGAGGTACGCTTGTAGTGTGAGTGCAAAGCACACCTGAGCCCGAAACTGAAGAGGAGACGTGACTTTTAAGGGACTGTTTTATATAGATTTATTAATCATTCTTACTGTTTAATCAACACAAACTGTCGTAGATTAATCGACAGCTGCACCTTCAGCTGCACCTCCTAATTCCTGCAGCACGAGCACTTTATGATTGTTTATGAGTGTCAGCAGTGGCTGATCTGTTCGGGGGAATATCTGACTGTGTGTCACTGCATATCAAACCACTGAAACCATATAATGATATAAAGAAATCTCCACTGTGCTGAGCGAGAGCACTTCAACAGCGCATCATCGATGATGTAAGCACGCTCAGGCTGGAATGCAATGTGAGGGAGACAGGAGGGGAACAAGTGTACTACGGCCCGGTTCAAGGCAACTGTACACAGTGTGAGTACGCCCTTAATTTAATAGGTTTGTCAAATTCTGCATGAGAAATTTTCTTGATATACAGCAAAAATGTAATGTGTTAATAATAATGTGAGCAGAGCGTTTGGTATGAGTGAGTATTCTAGCCGCAGAGTTTTGAATATATTGTAATCTGGAGATGAGGCAGGCAGGCAGACCAATGAAAAGGGCATTACAGTAGTCGATGCGTGATGTGACAAACGCATGGACAACAGTCTCAGCATCCCTCTACTGATGAAGGGACGCAGTTGGGCAATTCGGTGTAAATGAAAGAATGCAGATTTAGTAACAGATTTACCATGAGACTGAAAGGAGAGTGTGGAGTCAAAGATTACACCAAGATTTTTTACAGAAGTAGATGTTTTGATGTGGGAGCTGGCAATCTTGCAGGGGAACCTGTTTGAAATATTGCTGGTAAGCGCTGGGGTGCCAATAAAAATGATCTCAGTTTTGTGTTTCATGTCTTTTGATTGGCAGGATCTTTCCTGATCATCAGCTGTTTTTAGAGAATACAGATGTTCAATATATTGATCCATGTCTGAAGATTACCTTGAGATCTCCACAAATGTTGACGCCAGACAGAATCCCTGTGGCAGAGGGAAAGAAGATGGAAAACATCCTGAAGAACGAGCCGTCTTTTCCTCTGAAAGAAGGCAGCAGGTTATCCACGAAAATCTCAGCTGGAAGGAAAAATCACACCTGTTAGGTTTGGCGGTCTTTTATTACTACACCAAGTTCTCTGTCTGTTTTTTCAGTCCTGAGATATTCATAATTTCTGTATATTTAGTGCTATTGCTTTATATTCCTTAATAATGTAGGTCATTATTTAGGGACTAAAAGGTCTAATTCTGACATGCAAGTCAAAATTATAACAAAATGTCAAAACTCTGACATGCTAAATTTATGAAAAATTTCCATTTTAAAGCTCTAGTTGGCATAAATTATCATGCAAATGAATAAAAAGTCTAAAGTACAACATACTAAAGCCATAATTGTGAACTAATAAAAAAGTTATCATTTTTAATTACAAGATAAAAGTAAAAATGTTGGCATAGTTCATGTAACATTGAAAAAGAGGTCATAGTTGTCATATGAAAAAAAAGTCAAAATTAACATGCTAAGTCATAATAATGAAACTATAATAACAAATTTTTACTTTTTAAGCACTCTTAATTAATGAAAAATCTAAATTTTGAAGTCACAATTACATTAGATCAGTGGTTCTCAAACTGTGGTTCGTCCTCCTTGTGGTACGTGGTAAAAATCGCTGAATAATAATAGAATAAAATGAGCACACTTTTAAGCCTTTGACGTGTACGTTAACACTGAGAATCGTGTTCAGACAACATTGGCTGTTCCCTAAAGCAAACAATTACACCGGTGAATGTTTACTTCGGTGCATCACGTCATCAGATGTTAAAAATGAATCTGCTTGGTGCAGAGGAAGAGGCACACGGCACTTGCGGAACAGATACGCGCAATAATATATCTCGATACGTGCCAGAGAAGCTCTTCTGCAAACCAGTGCTGTTGTGTTGGCATTTCAGTTACTGCAAACTCAGGAATTTCCCCATGCTGCATCAATGGTAAAATAATTAATACAAATTTGTTGTTGCAGGAACAACTATTACCAAATGTACATGAAGGCCCTTAGTATTGTTGTGTACTCACCGCGGTAGCCAAAAAATCCCACTGCCTGCTTCTCTGGGGTGGGAGGAAGGACCGTCCCCACAAAATAATTAACTAAGGAGATCAACAGCGCAATGAAGAACAGGATCTGAGCCTGTGGTGGAGCCGAAATCAGGAAAAACAATGGCAGTTTTGTTGTCAAAAGGGCCAGTGTTGGTTAATTAACAGAAACAGGAGCAGAGGATTTTACCTTCGCCTCCCATGCCATGCCAGCAAACGTGATGAGGAGGAGGATGCAGACCGTAATCGCCCCAATAATCCGCACGTCATTCACATCGTCCACCATCTGAGCGTTGTTTTCCTGAGGAGAAGGAAAACGGTAGATTTAGAGAAATTGTAATCAGTTACAAGTTACATGTCAGCTATGTAATCTACATAACATATTCATGGGAGTGTAATCTGACTACTTTTGGACTACATTTAGATTACTTTTGTGCTGACTCTTTAATGTCTCATACATTTAAGTAGGAAATACCTAAGAATTGTTATCAGTTACAAATTACATGTCAGTGATGTAATCTAGATTATGCATTTATGGGAATGTAATCTGACTACTTTTGGACTACATTTAGATTACTTTTGTGCTAACTCTTATTTAATATCTCATACATTGAAGTAGGATATACTTAAGAATTGTAATAAGTTACAAACTACATGACAAGATGTGTAGTCAGTAATATAATCTAGATTACGCATTTATGGGAATGTAGTTAGACTACTTTTGGACTACATTTAGATTACTTTTCTGTTAACTCTTATTTATTGTCTCATACACCGAAGTAAGAAATACCTAATAATTGCAATCAGTTACAAACTACATAAAATTTGTAGTTTGTAATATAATCTAGATTATGCATTTATGGGAATGTAATCTAACTAATTTTGGATTACATTTAGATTACTTTTGAGCTCTAACTCTTATTTATTGTCTCATACATTGAAGTAGGAAATACCTAAGAATTGTTATCAATTACAAATTACATGTCAGTGATATAATCTAGATCGCACGTTTATGGGAATGTAATCTGACTACTTTTTGGATTACATTTAGATTACTTTTGTGCTAACTCTTATTTAATATCTCATACATTGAAGTAGGATATACATAAGAATCGCAATCAGTTACAAACTACATACTTTGTTGTCAGTAATATAATCTAGATTATGGATTTATGGGACTGTAATCTGACTACTTTTGGATTACATTTGGGTTACTTTTGAGCTCTAACTCTTATTTATTGCCTCATACCTTAAAGTAGGAAATACCTAAGAATTGCAATCAGTTACAAATTACATGTCAGTATTGTAATCTAGATTACACATTTATAGGAATGTAATCTGACTACTTTTGATTAAATTTAGATTATTTTTGTGCTAACGCTTATTTAATGTCTCATACATCGAATTGGGTTATACCAAAGAATTGTAATCAGTTACAAATTACATAACAAATATTTGCAGTCAGTAATATAATCTAGATTATGCATGTATGGGAATGTAATCTGACTACTTTTGGATTACATTTAGATTACTTTTGAGCTCTAACTCTTATTTATTGTCTCATACATTGAAGTAGGAAATACCTAACAATTGCAATCAGTTACAAGTTACATGTCAGTAATGTAGTCTAGATTATGAATTTATGGAAATGTAATTGACTACTTTTGGATTACATTTAGATTACTTTTGTGTTTACTCTTTTTTTTTAATGTCTCATACATTGAGGTAGGAAATACCTAAATATTCCAATCAGTTACAAACTACATAATATTTGTAGTCAGTAATATAATCCAGATTGCACATTTATGGGAATGTAATCAGACTTATTTAAAGTCTCATACACTAAAGTAGGATATTTTTGTACTATTTTGACAGATACTATTTAGCATTTTTAATCAGCCTTAATTATTTTTTTGAACGAGCAGTGATGTTTACTTGTTTCGAATTCTGAGTTATTATTTTTTTTCTTTTCATTATTATTTTGAAAAACATTTTGGAAACTTACAACCATTGACTTCCATAGTATTTGTTTTTCCTATTACGCAAGTCAGTGGCTAAAGGTTTTCAGCTTTCTTCAGTTTTTCGTATTTTGGTTTGAAACCACTTGAGTGCGAGAAATGCATTCTCTATCTCTTTAATACTTTAATAATACTTTAATAATTTAAGTCTGAAATGTTTGCATATAAAAGTATATATGACCTCATGTTGTCAATCATATTTCCACACTGCTTTCGAATCATCAAAGTCATAAAAAAAACTGATTAGTTTTGATTACTTTCGTTTTTTTTAGCGGTGGTTCGGCAATTCAGAACCACCATAAAATTGAAAGCCAAAATGATGACTTCCAGAAAGATGTCTTCAGCATCACAGAGCATTTACTAATAAAACTAATAAATCCGACAACTTTCATGAATCTTGTTGATCCACTTCAAATGTTAACTATGTGTTTATGTCGCTCTTCACCAAATAAATCATGAATGTATATAAGCGACAGGTATATTATGAAACAATTTAAACAATAAACATACGAGTCAACGAATATGAAAAACAATCATGTAATCCAGGGATCACCAAACTTGTTCCTGGAGGTCCGGTGTCCTGCAGATTTTAGCTCCAACCCTAATCAAACACACCTAAACAAGCTAATCAAGCTCTCACTAGGTATACTGGAAACATCCAGGCAGGTGTTTTGAGACAAGTTGGAGCTAAACCCTGCAGGGACACCAGACCTCCAGGACCAAGATTGGTGATCCCTAATGTAATCCATTCAGAAGTAGTAATCTGATTTTGAGAATTTTATAAGTAGTTACTCTAATTACAAGTACAGAATCTGATTATGTAATCCACATTACATATTGACAACAACATAAGCAAGCAGTCATATTTCATGTCATATTTTTCATAAGCAGCTTTCTAAATGTAATCTCACTTTGAGAACGTCTCTGACGGTTTCTGCAAACCCCACAGTGTTGAGCGAGCAGGCGAGAGCGTTGGCGAACGAGAAGAGCAAACCGATGGGCGCTCCGAGCTCCGGACCCAGACTTCGAGAAATCAAGAAGTACGTACCACCTGAAGGAAAGATTGGTTTTGACTTATCTTCATCCTACAGAAATACATTTTACTGACTTTGTAGACAAATAATTCTTCAAACTGATGATTCTTCAAGACTTCAACTGTATATATATTTTAGAGAAAAACTAGACAAAATTTGTGCTTGAAACAGACATGGCAAGTCTCATTTTCTTTACTCACCAGAGTAGACCTTCCCATTGGTGGAGATTGCAGACACTGACGTCGCTGTGATTGTTGTGATGGTGACCGACATGAAGATGATGACGTATGTCAGAACTGCAAGCACAAAAGGTACAATATAAGGAATCCCTCTGTTTAAAAAGCTTTCGAGATCGTCACGAGAAATGACTTAAGGATACGATTTGAAGTCAATCAGTCAGATAAGGGATCGACTCACTGATTCCGGCTTGAGACGTGATCCACGGCAGCCGCAGAAACATAATGACTCCCCAGATATTCAGCATACAGCGAATCTGAAACACGATCACAGTTAAACTCCGTTATTTCAGAACATGTTTCACCCAAAACACAAGACTTTGATGGCTTTGATGTTGAGATTTGTCATTAGTACTTGATGAAGAGACAATATTTTAGAGATTGAGCGGTTCATGAAAAAAACAACTGAACTGTTTATCACAGTGGTTCTCAAGTTTTTTTCACCAGGTACCACTTCAGAAAGAAAATTGTCTCTGTATTGAAATACAGTAGCGTAGTAAGCCTGATTAAGCAGCTACAGCATCGCACAGATCAAAAACAAGGCAGATTATTCTTCAAATTAAGAATATTTATTATTGTCAGACACTTAAATAAAAGGTTTAACCTATTAAAATCAATGTACTGATCACATCAAAGTTATCGTACACGTCAAAGGGTTAAAAGTGTGATCATTTCTTTACTTTAATTATTAAGTGATTCCTCTGCATACCACTAGAAGGAAGCTTGTGTACCACTAGTGGTACGCGTACCACAGTTTGAGAACCACTGGTTTATCACACATGCGCACCGAACCGTGATGAGAACCAAACAGTTCAGTTCTTTCATTACTATATATATATAGTGGCGGATTTAGGCATGGTCAATGTGGGCGATCGTCCAGGGCGGCATCTTGGTAGGGGCGGCATGGAGACCAACACCCCCTTTACACACCTTCCCCCGCCGCTCTTTACTTTTGTCCACAAAAGGTAGGCACGAACACTGTGAGGGCGGCATGACCGTCGTTTGTCTAGAGTATTAGTTAAGCTTTCGCCGCTTCTGTATATATGTGTGTATATAAGTGACTTGTTTTCATTCTGCTCATTGATGTGATGTACAGATTAATCTACTCCTGGTGGCAGGTACACACAAAATACTTGCAGCTGTTTTTACAGAAAAGGGTGGTTCTCAAGGGGCTGCATACAATAGATTTATTTTTGTAGAACGTTTGAAAAGCATTTGTCATTTTCCTTCCACTTCACAATTGTGGGCAACTTTGTGCTGGTCTCACATGAAATCCCAATAAAATATATTTCAAGAGTTTACACTTAGCTGATGATTGATATAAAGCTTGTTTGGCATGCTGTCCCGGGAGAGAGCCCTGAGCTTATGAGATCCTCGAGCCCTGGGCTCCCTGCCGTTTGCAGGGCGAGAGGAGAGTTTGAGCTCAGGTAGATCTCGATGAACTCCCCCTCGGCTTATTTCCAGCTAGTGGCAGAACTGCTGTGAGGTGTACTCGCTAAGAGGTTGACTGTGGTATCAATTTGTGTGTTCAATTTACGTAGGGTGCGTGTTATTTGGACTGTGGGAGGAAACCGGAGAACCGGGGGAAAACCCACGCGAGCATGGGGAGAACAAGCAAAACTCCGCACAGAAATGTCATCTGGTTTAGTAGAGACTTAAACCAGTGGCATTCTAGCTGTGAGGCAACAGTGCTAATCACTGGGCCGCCGTGTCGCCTATATGAAAAAGAGGGAAAGTAGGGGTGGGTAGGGGGGGTTCTTCAAGACGAAGATGTTTAGATAAGAATAAAGAGAGTTAGGAATCATCTGATTGGATAATCGATCATGAGCTGACGATAGAACAGCTGAGAACAATCATAAGCATGTGATCTTCTCGAAAATTGTTTATAAATAAACTTCACAAAGATATTTTATGCCAGATATTTGGGAAAATAGTGCATTCTGTATCCTCAAAAACTAAAATATGGCATGTGTGGTCTGTGTAAAGTCAGTAATTTTTTGTTTTATTTTATTTATTTTTTTATTTTTTTATTATCATTGTAAAGTGTAACCCAGCAAATGGGTTTGCCCTTATCTAGCCCATATTTGAGTTGAAACACCAAGCATTTTATATCGTCCCATGATTTTATGCACCGAATCTTGCAATGAAATAGCCAGAAGTTGCTGATGTGGCAATCAATCAATCAATAAATAAATAAATAAATTAATAAATTTTATGCACTGTTTTTCCAAATAATTTACATTGAAACTGCAGAAATCAAAACGATTTGTGTTCCAAACCCCTAAAACAATTGCTTCTTTAGACAAAAATGATTCAAGAGCATCTGAAAGGTCAAAGAGATCAAACAAATTCCTGCTGTTTTCACACCATGACTCCCAGAACCCATCCAAAGCGAACGAGTTTGACTTTGGGCCGTCCATCATCCTCTGGTGGTGGAGGAAGATCATCAGGGTCCGGCTGTTGACAGGAACATATAATCAATCACCACCAAAAACATAACATTTGCAAACAGTAGTGTTCATGTTTAATATTCAACACTCGCTTCAGATTCTGACTGACCTAACTGTTGGTATTTTTAGTCAAACGAATAGAGATTCCACTTACTGATTTGCGCAGAACATCTAGTGAAGGTCGTGCACTTTTTAGACGTCCAGTCCATGTGTCTTTGGCATAAAATTCAAAGTTTGGTGTGGGATCGAGCGGGTTGAAGAATGACATTTTTTTCTTGTCCTGCTCAATCACATAATCAACCTTTTCCAAATTCATGGTAACATCCTGAAGGTTGTTCTCCGGGGGTCGACTGTCTGGGAGTCGACCACCTGGGATTAAGTTTCTGATGTGCGCAATGGGTCTGGACATATTGGAATCCTCTAAGACTTTTTCCTGTGTTAGTCCTTGTGTATATCACAGCACAATCCCTCAGATCCACAGAAATCACACTGGACGATTAAAACGCCAATTGTCCCACACATCCAGACCTTCATCTGCTCTCTGAAAGTGAGTTGCATTTTCTTTTATACCTTAATTGCATCCCCTCACACCCACCCACCCACATATACAGTATTGTACATACACAAGCACTGTTGCAGAACCATGGCTTGGGGTTGTTAGTGTTATTTTGCTATCTTTGAAATCTTGTTTGGAAATATCAACAAGTTGGTTTCATGTCGATCTGTCCAATAGAGAAGTGGTCTGCCAGAAGCAAAACCTTGATTAATATAAAACTAGTCAACATTACAAGCATTAAAGGGTAAACAAAGTCCTAAGTTTAGACATCTGAAGATCTGCTCTCATTCCCCTGAAGTCTTTGATGAATGAAATCATTGAAAGTCATGGGTTTCTTGGTCTGAATGAATTGCATGACCACATATTGACTGGATTGGACTGGAAACCTTGGACTTTCCAACTGGGGACTTTACTTTGAAGCAAGTTTAAAGTTTAGCTGATTTCAGAAACCTGTGAAACATCTCAAACCTGCTCAAACTGTTCAAAGACAAAAAGAAAATATAGAGCAATTCAATGTGGTGATATGTTTGGCTCATGAACAGTTCCTGCTTGTGATCAAAGTGTTTCAGAACTGTAATAAAAGGAAATTCAGTCATAATAAATGTTAACACAGCTGTCATAACTTTTTTTTTTTACAGCGTAGATGTACCACCATTGACTCTTGCTCTGCTGGTACCACCATTGACTCTTGCTCTGCCGGTACCACCATTGAC
>CAIGQQ010030960.1:775893-785988 GCA_903798035.1 Danio albolineatus | reverse complement strand
TAATCAGCGGTCAATTTGCTAGTATCACTTAAAGAATTATTCTTTTATGCATCATCCCTAGCCCCACTAGTACTTTACTTTTATTAAACTCATTTGTTGTGAACCTATGTTAACAATTTATTAGTCAGGTAAATGTATATCATGCCAATTCATTCAGTCAATTCATAAACGATCAATACAAAACATCAAATTCTCAAAGATAGATCCAAGATTTAGAAGATGCTTACCTGATTCTGCATAAACATAGTGTGAAGCTCTAAAGCAGGGGTAATCAATTAAAATTTCAATGGGTCCAGTTACTAAAATTTCTTCCACAACAAGGTCCGAACCTTATGAAATCTCATGCATCCCACATCAACGTCAACACTGTATATTTCATTTTCACTTCAATATTTATTTTATGTTCACATTATGAAGCATATGGCAAACAGAGGCAACTTCAGGCCTGTATTACAACAAATGTAATTATTTCTTAATGATAATAAAATCAAAGGTGCTTTGTCTTGAAAAAGTGCAAAAAATGTTTTTTTTTTGTATTCTCTTCTCTGCTGTCATAACACATTTTAAACAACAATAGTAATTTTTTTAAACAGCTGAAGAGGCATTTGATGCCAACTTTTCAATAAACATAATATGTGCAAAGTAAAGCTTAATTTCAAGTAATAATGGAAGAAGCTTCTTGGTAACATAAAACAAAAACAAGCCTTTTAAACATATGCACTCTCTTTAACAGTCAGTTTTTACATTCTTTTTGAGGTTCAGATTTTTTTTCTTAGTGAGAGAAATGTGCGTGTGACTGCTCTGTCAGCAGCTTGAATCTGGGTTTGTATGTGGTTAGTGCCATTCTCATACACATGTGAAGATGTTCGTTGGTCAGCCTGGAACGGTGCTTGTTTTTTATATTGTTCATGACGGAGAATGCTGACTCACAGTTATAAGTCGATCCAAACATGGTCAAGGTGTGCAGGGCTACCTTGGTAAGATCAGGGTAAGCAGCCTCAGGCACAATTTGTTGCCAGAAAGTAGCAGTGTCACTTGCTTTAAAATGCTCCCCAAGTGCAACATCTGCTTGCAGATCAGTGAGCTGCAGTTGTAGAGAACCAGGATGTGCCCACTTGAATGTTTGTGTTGCCTCCTGTATAATAACAAACAATTAATTATATGAAAAACAAACCTAATTTATAAAAATGAAAATCAAAATGTAAAAAAACTTACTTTTGAAAATTCCCTGACATCTCTGATGAGGTATGGATTCTGGATCAGCAAGAGGTGGTGTTTTCCCAGGGTGAAGCTGTCAAATCTTTGACTAAAGTTTCTCATCAACTTTTCGATGAAGTCAGTGTAAAGAAACTTGTCTCTGTCATCTTGAATCTGCTCCTTTACTTTTGGGAAGTGTGTGCACTCTTCTTGAAGATCAACTTTGAAAATTTCAAGCTTTTTCTGGAAGGAGCGGACTGCTGCCATCAGATCAGAGATTAAGTTGTTTGGTCCCTGAAGCTTTAAGTTAAGCTCATTAAGATGTGTTGTGATGTCGACCAAAAATGCCACCATGTCCATATTGTGCTCATTTTGTAAAAACATTAAAAACGGTGTGGCCCTCTGACTCGTCAGCTGTTGTAAAAACATTTTTATTTCATTCCGAATGGACCAGAAGCGAGCTAATGTATTCCCTTTACTCAGCCATCTTACATTGTTGTGTAACAGGAGGTCGTTTGCATTTGCCTCAACTTCTCTCAGAAAATCTTTCAGGAGACGATGTTGATGAGACGAAGATGCTCGGAGGAAGTTGATTATTTTCATCATGGTGCTCATTACTTCGTGGAACTCTTCCTTCAGAGACGCACACAGAACAGTCTGATGGATTATACAGTGGTATGCAATGAGATCTGGGTTGTCTTTTTTCATTCGGGTTACAGCCCCCTTCTCTCTTCCTACCATGGCTGGGGCACCATCTGTAGTGACTGAGATCACCTTTTTCGGATCAATACCCCTCTTTATTAGCATCTCCTTAACGGCGTCATATAGGTCCTCTCCTCTTGTGTGTGTCTCAAGTGCCCTCACACCCAGCAAGTCCTCACAGATCTCTTTGTTTTGTTTGTGAAAAAATCTCACATAGACCAAAAGTTGCGGATTATCTGTGACATCTGTGGACTCATCCATGGCTAATGATAAGCAATCTGCATTCTGCATAGCTTCCTCAAGCTGTGACAAGACATCAGCTGCTAATATTTCAGATTTCCTGATTGTGGATGTAGCTGACATTGGAATTTGTTTAATTTTGTCACATAGTTCGTCTTTTTGTTTACCTTCAAGCAGCGTCTCTGCAGCGGCACTCAAACACTCCTTCACAGCCGTCACATCGTTGAAGCATTTTTTATGCTGTCCCAAAATCCATGCAATTCGCAGTGAACACTCATGCACACGCTGCTGTGCAGTAAAAGAGTGTGTAATGAGTCAGGTTGATCTGTCGTACTGGACTCTTAGCTCGTTTATCTTCCGCGCTCTCACTTCAGATTTCAATGGATAAGTCTGTTCAAAAAGCTTGTGTTTGGTTTCGTAGTGACGCTTAATATTGCCGCTTTTGACTAGCGCCACCATTTCACAGCATATGAGACATAAAGGTTTTACACTACCAGTTGGAAGGATAAATCCATACCGATCTGTCCATTCACTTTTAAAAGTCCTATTTTCTGCATCAACTTTTCTCACCTTTGAGCATGCCATATCTACAGTACTCCACTCTAGCTGTTTATATTTTTCCAGATTACTTTTCAAACTGGTTTAGCGTAACGTGATCTATACGCCGTGTAGGTATAGATCACGTTACGTTACGCTAAATTTACAGTAAATGGCTGGCAACTGTCGTAATCACTGGTTTAGCTGTTGTGCCCGCCGTCCAGGCATAGATCAAACGGTGCTTTAGGATTATGTATTTTGGGGCATTTCTCTATCACAAATTACCGGTCCGGACGAAAGCTTATCTTGGTCCGGATCAGGACCGAGGTCCGCCGTTTGGTGATATCTGCTCTAAAGGGCTTCACGCTACGGGCCACTTTGGTTACAAAAAGCGCCCCGAACCGCTTGGGACTCAACCTTAAATATTCAAACCAAGGGATAGAAGGGGTGTGTGTTGAATAACAAAGGGCATTCAGTGAGGGTTTCTGAACCCCCCGGTCACACCCTAAGCAGTGGTGTAAAAGGTACCTGAAGTCATCAATTTATTATTTGGTTATGGCTATTTCTGAGGGAATGAGACCATTGTACCAGTCGCACTGAGACATTTCAAATGATATCAAACATGATAGATATAGTCACTTGCATTGATATAGAACAGTTCATACTTTGAGGTGACCATTTTGTGTGAGAAGAGGGTGCAAAAAACAGAGGGGGTTTTGGGATATACTTCAGATGTGAATGAAGGGAAGAGCCGATTTGTCTGTGTTTTCAGCTCATGTCTTTGAATTGCCAAAGACATCAACTCAAAGTCTTACACATCATTGACACTTGCTCTGCCGGTACCACCATTTTCTCTTGCTCTGCCAGTACCACCATTGGCTCTTGCTCTGCCGGTACCACCATGGACTCTTACTCTGGCGGTCCCACCACTTACTCTGCCGGTACCACCATTGACTCTTGTTCTTGTTCTCTCTTGTGCTGTTGAATGCTTGATCCTGATTGGCTGATAAACATTCTTCAGGCAACATTCAGGCAGGTTTTGAGTGCATTGCAGGTCATTAATATGCTGAATGATTTTGGTTATTTCATAACTACAACAGTCAATCACATTAAAACAAAACAGAAGGCTTTGGATGACTTTGGGCAATTTTAATAGTTCTCGTCTTTGTGAGCATTCATCAGTATTTTTGGCCAGTAAAGAATATTTGGTAACTCTTAACTACCGAGTAGTATTAATAAACTTACTATGTGGTTAAATTGCAGGTTAAGTTTAGTTGAATGTAATTATGCATAACTAATTGTAATTACAAAAGTAATGCATGGAGCATGTGTAACAAGGACACCTTAAAGTAAAGCTTTAACCAAACGTTTAAAAAAAAACGCACTCAGGCACAGTCAGCAGGTTCATCAGGAACATTAGATGCATTTATTTCAAATCGTGAGTCCAGATCATCAGAAGAGCTGAACAGTTGTGGTTGAATGAGATTAAACAAAAACTTGAGACATTCACTGTGTTAGTTCTAGCATTCACTGTAATGTCATTAATCACTAAGCTACCAGGTGACTTTTTTTTTCTTTTTTGCAAGAGACTGCTGGTCAATAAGCAGTTCATACAAGAAGCACAATCTGATAATATTGGAGCTTCATAAATAATTTACATTTGAAATGCATGAGTGGGGTGTCACGGTAGCACAGCGGGTAGCACAATCGAGCCTCGGCTGGGTCAGTTGGCATTTCTCTGTAGAGTTTGAGTTCTCTCTGTGTTTGCGTGGGTTTCCTTTGGGTGATCCAAAGACATGCGGTACAGGGGAATTGGGTAGGTTAAATTGTTCGTAGTGAATGTGTGTGAATAAGTGTGTATGGATTTTTCCCAGAGATGGGATGCAGCTGGAAGGGCATCCGTCACGTAAAACATATGCTGAATAAGTAAGCGGTTCATTGTAAGGGTATGTGTGTAAGTTTATGTTTGTGTGTGCATGTGAGTGAGAGAGAGAGAGAGAGAGTGTTGTGTGTACCTTGTATTCCTCACATTGTGAGGACCAAATGTCCCCACAAGTATAGCAATACCAGTAAATTCTGATGTGGGGACTTTTTTGTCACCATGTGGAAAACAACCAATAAATCACACAGAATGAAGTATTCTGAAAATGAAAAGGAAGTATTCTGAAAATGAAAACCCCTGTGAGGGTTGGCTTTAGGGGTAGGCCTGGGATAAGGGGATATAATATACAGTCTGTCCAGTATGAAAATCATTATGGCTCTGGAAAGTCTCTACAAAGATAGCTGTGTGTGTGTGTGTGTGTGCGTGTGTGTGTGTGTGCGTGCGAGAGAGAGTACTACAGCAGAAAATTCAAACACATTAATGTGATGACCACGCAATAAGTTATTGTAAAAGTGAGTTGTTTTACATATCCTTTACTTTTGAATATACTTTTCAGTACAAATAAAGCAGTTAATAACTGGAAATGCTTCACTGTTAATAATACCAAGTAAAACAAAAACTACAGACAAATGTGTTTTATTGAGGGTGAAATTATCACAATATAAATAAGTATCACTAATATTTAGGAGCATCTGACATGCAAGCAAAATCAGTGGTGTACAATATTAATAAATGACGACAGTTTGATTTACCTCTAAGGAAAGCTAGGATAATAATGTGTGTGCATGTGTGTGTGTTTTACACCTTTCCCTCACTGGTGGATTATCTCTTATTGTACTTTGAGGATGTTTCACAGTTAAACATCTTTAAAATAATGTCCAAGGAACACTTTTCACTAAGTGCAAATCACTATATTAACGACAAAACCTCAGGTTCTCTTTTGTTCATAATTTGTATGTCTCAGGGACTACATTTACATGGATATCATGATGGTTGATTGGTTTACATGGGTGTGGTCCTGTACTCAATCAGTAGTTGCAGAGAAAACATTGCCAAACCCTCATGTGTATGGAATATTCTATCGCAAAATGTGACATAAATCCTACACGATGGTAGTAGTTTGATTAAGGTGGGTACATGTCTGTACTGCGCTTCTATAATGTGGTTAAAATAGGAATAATTAATGTCTTATTTCGATTTGTGTTTACTATGATCATGACTAGTCAATGTAATCAAAAGTCTGGTAGACTCTTAATCAGAATATTATTTTAATCATATTAACATTGGAGTATTGGTGATCATGTAAACATCCTGAATATCTGTCAACTGGCAATTTATTTTGGAATCAGGGATTTTGACGTTTGAGTTTATACAAAGGCGGTAACACTTTATTTTGATGGTCCATTTGAGTATTAGTCGACTGTCTGTTTAATATCTGTTGATACTGACATTCAACAGACATTTAACTGACTATAAGAAACTTTGCAAGTACATGTCAATTTACACTAACACTAACCCTAAGCTAACAGTATACTTATTATTTAATGAGAATTAGTTGCAGTGTAACTTAAATTCAACAAAAGGACCTTCAAAATCAAGTGTGACCATACAAAGTGACTTCACATTCAAGCTCTACAATTTGCAGTCGGTGTTTATTTATGGGTATGGCATATTCTTTACATGTTGTGGGGAATAATTGTGTATTTCCCTTAAGTACATTAAGACGTGTTTTGAACACTAGGCTAATAAGAATCGATTAAATGTAATGATTGTCTTTGTTACTGCTATTTTTTCTTCACACTGAAAAGCAGAGCAGGGACATATTTGTAATAGTTAACAAAGTTATTCTGATAATTTATGCAGACAAAATGTAACTTTCATTTATAATAGCTTGTGTTTTGCATGCTTTGAAATGAAGGTCCTGAGATAAGAGATGAAGAGCTTCCCTCCACCAGTATAACTCCATTGCATTTCTGTAATATAACTATCATTTCTAGCTGAATCTTCTTGACTTGTATCATCCTCAAAGATTACACAAACATGTTGAATAAATATACATCAGCAGTAATACAATCAATGCACAGGAGAATTAAGCAGCTCATTTCAGTTCATCAGGTCTGATTCCCATGAAGTTTAACATCTCATCGTTGAATGTGACTGCAGACTTATGTGCAGTTATAAATGTTTGATGATGAGTTTTACTGGCAGTAGAAGGTCATGACGTTCTCCTGGTTTCCTCGGATGAGCAGGGCGGGACAGTTGATACCGAAACTCAGCGCCTCCATCCAGGCCATATAGAGAGAGCTGGGACAGTTGAGATCCGGAACTGGGAGAGAACTGAAACAAACACAAGGTCAGACATAAATTAGCAGGAGAAAATTGGTTAAAGGTGGTCTATGCAAGGTATTGACTCCTCTAAAGGCAAGTTTACATTGCTTAAGTCAGTTTTTCTGTTTTGAAAATGTGCATTTCATGCTGTAATGTCCACCTCTACTTTGGACTGTGTAACTCCACCCACTGCGAGTTTACTCAGTTACATCGCAACCCAGGTCACTTTGGCGAAGACAGAGTATTTCATTTTAGTCTTGAATGCTCCCTCGATGTATGCGGGTGCTGTCGAAAATGCAACCTGAAACCATTTCAACCTCCAAATCCAATCGGTTCGATTATCAGGCATGCTCGTTACGGTTGGTATTACCACTCTGGGAATCTGGTTATGGAAAACCCTCTCCGATATTTAGAATTTGGACTGCAAAACCACTAGTGAATCCTGCATACTGCACCTTTGAGTAACTCTAATGCCGCATTTCCACTTAACAGTACTGTACAGTACGGTTTGGTATGGGTCACCCTGACCAGTCTTGCATTTCCATGGCCAATAGTACCCTTAAGGACAGGACACAAGCCAACAAACTTGTCAAGCCAAGACAGCTCAAATCACATGGAAAGAAAACTGCATGTGACAACACTAAACAGATGACAGCCGAATGAAACAAGAGCGTGCGTTCTGTGCCTGAATGAGATGTCAACAGTAGTCTGAGTAAGAATGAGATAGCCAGTAGTGTTTCGCATTCAACAGAGGGAAACCAGAACTTGTGAACACATACAAACTGTAAACAACGTAGGGTTTAGTCCCATTTTCACAGCACAGTCACTCACCAAGGAGGGATTCGCTTGTGCAAATATGTCTGATAGTTCATATCTTTTGCAAATATTTGAGAAGTCCACCAACATTACAGTCAGCTTCTTTGTTCCCTCTTGACTTGAATCGTTTACTTGGTTATGTTACTTCAATTTTTTGATCTTGCACTCTGAATGGTTGGTGAGAACCCAATCAGGGTGCTCTCTTCAGCCGAAGGCAATTCTGAATCAGGCCAACTTGATCTGACATAAGGCGACTTGTGGAAAACACCAGACAGACATCCCGATGCTACCCTACCGATGCTGTGTCTCGGCCTTTACGTAGTAGGCATGGTAAACAGAAGCTGGACATGAACATAATTTTGGCTTAAAGAATAAAGCTGTACTTTATGGGCTGTTCACATATCTTGTCTACACATTTTTAGACATGATCTGCTAATAGTCCCATAAACAACAATGGAGGACATACTGCAGACCCTGTTCTTGCTTCTTATCATGTGGCTGTCTGCCACAAGATGACAAGCTTTAAGTTTGGATTAACCATGGCTCATTGCTGTGTACCATCATTGTATTATGAAGTCATGTCCGCTGTGTATCCCTGTGTTATTGTTGTTCCCTTGTGTGTTTTGCATGTGCAAACAGTGTTCAGCAGCGAGTCTATCTCTGCCCTTTGTACTGTACTGTTGTGCTAGGTACTCTTAAAAAATTATCCCAAAATGTGCTACAGTATTTGCTTTTTTGATACTTCTTACAGTGGAAATGGAAAAAAAAACGCTAACCCTAATGTGCAGTGTCGAACCGTAATGCTCGTAAAGTCATTATAGAAGTGCCCACAAAATTGTGACCAGTTGCTTCTGGTGTCTCTTATTGGCGAGTCACTTTGAATTAATAAATATAAATGATATATAATTTCTTACACTACGACCAGAGCAGCGTAGAGGGAGTTCTTCTTGATGATCTCGTTTAGTCGCACAGTCCTCTCAACCTGAAAAATAAAACACAGTTGAATAAAGGAACTGATGGTTCGTACTGGCAACAATAGCTCACACACATAACACACATGCTTGCCATAACCCAACATGGGGTAAAATATGGACAAACCCAACTGTTGAGTTACAACATCCCAGTGCATGAATATGTGGTTTTCATAGCTGTAACGACTTTTAATACTGTGCTGTAAAAATAGTGGGTTGTTGTAACCCAATATTGGGTCAAATGTTTTCAATTAAATTTAAACTATAGTTTTTGACCCAATAGTTGGGTTTGTCATTATTTGGCCCAACATTGGGTTACAACAACCTTCCTTTTTTTAAGTGTATATTCAACAAGATCAAACACTACTGGTTTGACTATACTTGAGGCAACTTTTCCCCCACAAGGAAGTAAACACCAGGATCCCCCCTCCTCCTGCCCACAAACACACCTTGGGTCTAACAGCCTCCAGATCTTTGTCAGAAATCGCCCACGGATTGAGTCTCCTGAACTCCTGCATGTCTCCTCTGGTCTGTTCTTCACTAAGTCTGAAGGGGGTGATGGTGTCCTCAAATCGCTGCACACTACAGAAAAAAAAGGTTAGTTATGCTACATCGTGCTGCTTCTGCAATGAATATTTATGATTATGACTGGGAGACTTGGAAAAAAACTCTGATACCACAATTTCAGATTTGGAAGAAGCCATGAATTTCTCACTTTTTAGCCAGAGGAGCTTTATCCACATCTGTTATGACAATAACTTCCTCAATTTCCAGCCGGAATCTCTTTAGTAGCATCTTCATGCTGAAATGAAATGTGTTTAAATAGCACATCCTGCATAAATCTAGTTACTAAAATAAGGATGACAATGGACTGACTCGTCACGGTCTTCTTTCTTGGTCTCTTGATCTCCTAAGATAAACACTCTGATTTTGCTCTTCTTCCAGCGGTTTCTTCTGGTCAGTAAATATGGCACTAGAAGAGTCAGACCTGAGACAGAGAGCAGTGGATCCATTGAATGTGAGTTTATGGTTTAACAAGAACTGATAACAAAAGCAGAACCAAAATGTATTTGTCTTTCCATTGCAAGTCAATGTATTTTGGTTTAAGTGTGTTTAGAACAGTCCAGCCCTGTTCCTGGAGATCAACCTTGCTGCAGAGTTCAGCTTCAACCTGGATCAAACATACTGTTTGTTTAGGGTTGGAACTGAACTCTGCAGGAAGGTAGATCCCCAGGAACAGGGTTGAGCACTCCTGCTTTAAGCTTTGGCCAAGACTGTAACCAAAACCATGTTATTCCAGTAGCTGGAGCAGCACCTACGCAAAATAAACCTCATTCTAAGGCACACCTTTTGGCCAAGACTGTGACCAAAACCGTGTTCATCCAGTAGCTGGAGCAGCAACTACCCAAAATAAACCTCATT
>CAIGQQ010030960.1:761034-775883 GCA_903798035.1 Danio albolineatus | reverse complement strand
CATTACAAAGTACACTTTTTGGCCAAGACTGTGTCCAAAACCATGTTTATCCAGTAGCTGGAGCAGCACCTACCCAAAATAAACCTCATTCCAAGGTACACCTTTTGGCAAAGACAGTGTCCAAAACCATGTTCATCCAGTAGCTGGAGCAGCACCTATCCAAAATAAACCTCATTTCAAGGCACACCTTTTGGCAAAGACTGTCCAAAACCATGTCCATCTAGTAGCTGGAGCAGCACCTACCAAAAATAAACCTCATTCCAAGGTACACATTTTGGCCAAGACTGACCAAAACCATGTTTATCCAGTAGCTGGAGCAGCACCTACCCACAAAAAAACTCATTCTAAGGCACACCTTTTGGCAAAGACTGTCTCCAAAACCATGTCCATCTAGTAGCTGGAGCAGCACCTACCAAAAATAAACCTCATTCCAAGGCACACCTTTTGGCAAAGACTGTCTCCAAAACCATGTTCATGCAGTAGCTGGAGCAGCACCTACCAAAAATAAACCTCATTCCAAGGCACACCTTTTGGCAAAGACTGTCTCCAAAACCATGTTCATGCAGTAGCTGGAGCAGCACCTACCCAAAATAAACATCATTCCAAGGCGTGTAAGTGTAATCTAGGCAATTGTGTCTCACCTCCGTCATCAGAGATCCAGTAGATATCAATGGTCTTCTTGCCTTGTTTGGTCTGAAACACTGTTTTGATTTGATCGCTTGATTCTTCATCAGAATTATCTAGATGGGGAATCAGAAATTGAGATAAAACGTGACCATGTTTTGACTGGTGACTCTAATAGAGTCCGAAGTCGCTCCCTATTCACTAGTATGCACTGATGTCACTTTACTACATGGACACTCCTGTAGGCCTCCTGGAGGGGTAGTGTCAAGGGCAGCAAAATGCCTAGTATAACTCTAAAATTATCAGCTAAAAATTCAGTTTAAAATTCAAGTTAGACTTGACAGCTGAGGAATAATTATAGTAACAAGCAAAATCCTTTCCAAAACAAAGATCTTACAGCAAATCTTCAATGGTTTTGAAGAAACGTTTAGTTATCTGTTTACTGTTAGCATCAGGCAGACACTACAGACATAATTGCAGACTTCAGTGGTGGTATAAACAATACTTAGTCTAATCTAATAGTCTATGCTTTACTACTTGTAGGATAATCTGTTTGTTGTGACTACTGTAACTTAACACTCACAGAGATAATGGAGACAGTTAGGTAAAATAATAACAGCATTTAAGAAGCAGTCACACAAGTATATATCATCTGTTTGTACAGTCGATCGCAAAACATTTCCCCATTTTAGACTTTACCATTGTCACTCGGTTTACCATTGTGTAATTTTGCCACTCAGTGGGCGGAGCCATAGTAACTCCAGCTCATGGTGACGTCACACGCAGACACTCTATATCAGGGATCACCAAACTCTGTCCTGGAGGTCCTGCAGGGTTTAGCTCCAACTTGTCTCAATACACCTGCCTGGATGTTTCAAGTATACCTAGTGAGAGCTTGATTAGCTTGTTCAGGTGTGATTAGGGTTGGAGCTAAAATCTGCAGGACACCGGACCCCCGGGAACAAGTTTGGTGACCCCCCCGCTCTATATCATAGGCCTCAAACTCAATTCCTTGAGGGCTGCAGCTTTACACAGTTTGCTCCAACCCTATCAAACACAGCTGATCCAAATCATTGAGGTGTTCAAAAGAGTCGTGAACACCTTCATTAGTTGGATCAGCTGTGTTTGATCAGGGTTGGAGCAAAACTGTGCAGAGCTGCATCCCTCCAGGAACAGAGTTTGAGACCTGTGCTCTATATCAGGGGTGTCCAAACTTGGTCCTGGAGGGCTGGTGTCCTGCAGATTTTAGCTCCAACTTGCCTCAACACACCTGCAACGATGTTTCTAGAAAGCCTAATAAGAGCTTGATTAGCTAGCCCAGGTGTGTCTGAGTGGGGTTGGAACTAAGCATTGCAGGACACCGGCCCACCAGGACCAAGCTTGGACATCCCTGCTCTATATAGTGCACTATATCAGTTGTCTGGCATTTTGTAGTGGTGTCTGAATACTGAGATAAAGACTTCATTCCCTATATCTGTTCATTATTGTTTAACCCACAACGATTTCATGTTCAAATCCAACGTTACACTAATTAAAGCAGCAAAAAAGAACACTTGTTAAAGAAGAAACACAAATGTTTACAATGTAAATGTTTGCTGATGATGTTTCTAACTTGTCACATCACTTCATTGGCTGTTTCAGTCGGGTGAATGTGCTAAAATGTGTTTTGAATGTGTTTGTCACCTGAATCCCGGTCAGTGGTGTCAATTCTGGATTGTGGGACTTCATCTCCATCAAATGCAGGATTATCAATAGCACATGAGCCGTCTCCTGCCAAAACAAACCCAAGTCAAATTTTGTTGTGTGATTTGAAGGCCATGCACATGGGATGGTTTTTGCTCCCTTATTGGCAACATTTATGCCTTGTGACTAAACAAAAGGCACTAATGTGAGTATACACATTGATGCTCAATTTGACAGTAGCAAATGCATCATACAAATAATCAAAACTTTTTTTCCTGTAAAAAAAACTCCAAAGAAATTGGCATATTTGTTCACAATCCTTGAGCTGCTGAAGTTTTCGAAATAATACCAATTGGTAGTGCTCAAGCACAAAATGGTAAATTGCATACAAAATAGCATTTGATGGTAAGTTTAATTACACCTAATCACTTTTTAATGGCTTTTTTCTTACACAAGCTCCACCTTATGAAACTGGATATTCCAGTTTTTCTGGCACTGGGGAACTAAAAACCAGTCTGGGGGCCCATGGAAAAATATATGCTGTAATCGTAGCTCTGCTGTATTTTAGCTATGGCAATGACCATGTTCTAATTCAATGGCATTGATCATTGACAATCTAATCCAGTGGCGTTGAGGTTAAGGCCCGTTATTGAACCGAAACCAAATTGTCCTTATTTGTAGAGTGATGCACCTAAAACCTAGACATCCTGAGTAAATATACAGGAATTATCACTGAGAAGATGAGTAGGTGTTTTCAACTTCTTTGCACCTGAACTACTCCCACACCACAGATATGCATATTTTAAGGTGGGGATGTGCCATTTTGCACATTCACTATGCTCATGTCTAGTGAAAATTGCTAGAGTGTCTCAATGCAGAAAAACTTGTGAGCAAAAATTGTCCTTGTGTGCACCGGCCTTCAGAATGAAGCATCAATGCATTTCCTAGGCATCACATTGTATAAAACACACACATATACATACCTGCACCATACAAATCATCCGTAACGTCCAATTTATCCATCATTCTCAAAAGTGCGACTCCGTAGTTTGAATCAAAAGCATCACTGAGAGAGAATCATTCAACAACATCAAAATTCAATGCTAAAAGTGCACCAGTTTTACTGATATTTGCAAACAAAACATGAGCTCACTTAATGGTGTTGATGTAGTCCTGCAAACTCTCGGGTTTACATTCCTGCCAGTTTGTCTTGTATCCCAAAACAAGGGTGTTTGGCTTTAGTTTCCCAAGACCTGAAGCCTATAGTGATGATCAGCATTGGGTAAGTTACTTCAAGTTATTAAAAGTCATTAAATTCATTTTCGTCATTAAAATTGTATGTAAATTACTACTGTCTGAAAGTAACTTACTCAACTAATTTAAATACTTGACTAAATGCTAAGAACCCATATAAACTCCAATGCATATATTTATAAAAACAAATCCGTTTCAAGTTAAAGACCCCATATTTCATACACATTGGCATACATTTCCAAAACATTTCTACGGATCATGATTTGTACAAAACTATTAAATTCATTTACAGTATTTAAGGCAAATATACGTAATTGTAAACTAAAAATAGCCCTTATATTATAATTATACCAATCATATCATATTATAATAACCCATATATTACTTTTTCAGTATAAAAGTAATTTAAAGTAACTTGTAACTTTATGACAAATTACACCCAACACTGGTGACAATTAGCTGTAAAGAATTGATGATGAGAAGAAACCCGATCTGAAGAGATTCACTTACCAGCATGAGATTGTGGGCACCATCCTGCAGACTTTCAGCAGCGAAAGGTGTGTAGAAAGATCGAACTTTCCTCTTATTCAGCCATTCCACCACCATATCAGCGCTGTGTTCAGGAAAGTCAGACTGCTCGCCCTCCTGAGATATCAAACATTTAATCGTTCAAAAAAGTGACAAAGGCAATTTCAATGGTGAATACGATTTGGTGATTTTTATGATTGTCACAGCTCTTACTATGATTATGTTCCCACAGATCATCAGGCTGAGGTTTTTAGTGAAAGTGCCCACAAAGTCCACCAGAGCCGGACGGGTGTGGGGAGGGCCGGACAGAACCAGACACTGAGGCCTGAGAGAGAGAGTTCATTCATGAGTAACTGGTGTTTTGGTGATCTGTGGTGGTCGGTTTGGTCATGATTCTTACCTGAAGTTTTTGATGTGATCCGGCACAGTAGTCAGATTCATCGAGAAGGTCAAAGCCATGTTGTAGAAAGCGGCCTGGTAAGAGGAGCCCCAGTTCACATCTATGCGTAAGAGCAGTCGACATGAGGAATAAAAAAAAACATATACTGTAATGTAGAGGTGCAATGGTACTGATTGGTGAGGATTCGGATCGCATCACAGTTTTAGGGTCATGGTTTCCATTTAGTTTGGTATATTTTAACAATAATACCAGAGTATAGCTAAGCCAACCATGTTGTGTTTGTTCCTGTCTTTTTTCTGATGATTAATACAATAATCTACCCTACAACGCATGATTTGTCAGCCGTTTAATATTAAAGTAAGGATTAGCAAAGACTAGACTGTAATATGTATGAGACTTTGTCAGACCTTGACAGGGACTTTGTCGGTACACAGTTCATTTATGGAAAACTGTTCATATTAAATGAAAACTTGGGCATGTTGATTTAATTATTGGGAATTAATAGAGTTTTACAGTTCAGAAGCATGACTTGTGTATCGTAGCTTTCATTCGCAGGTTCAGATGAGGGGAACTACCCAAATCTTGAGGGCAGATTCTCTTCGCGTCTTTAGATTCAATGTTTTATTGAACATAGCTCAAAATAATTTAGTTAAACACTGATAGCAATGCAAAGTGTAGGTTTTGGTCCCATGTGTGCTCATGCACTATTAAAACCAAGCCAAGTCAAACTTTATTTATAGAGCACAATTTTACACGACCGAGGTTGATCCAAAGTGCTTTACAATAAAATAATAATAATAAAGGAAAAATTTTAATAAAAACTGGAATCTAAAAATATAAGTAAAGGAAATATACATATGTATACAAGTATTACTAAAATACAGATAAAAAAAACAACAAGCATGTGACACTCAAAGGCAAGGGAACAAAAATAAGTCTTTACATTAGATTTTAAAAGCATCCAATGAAGGAGAAATCCTAATGTTCAATGGGAGGCTGTTCCAGAAAGCTCGATCACCTTTTGATTTGATTTGACCGAGGGACAGACAAAAGAAACTGGTCATGGGATCTTAACGGGATCTACAGCCTGTTTATGGCCTAATAAGTTCACTGACATAGACCGAGCAGAATTATGCAAAGCTTTAGAAGTAAAAAGAAGGATTTTAAACTCTAATCAGCTCTGAATTTTACAGGAAGCCAGTACAATGAGGCAAGGACAGGGGAGAGATGATTTCTTTTCTTAGCTCCTGTTATTAATCTGGCGGCTGCCTTCTGGACCAACTGTAACCGAGAGGGTGTTGACTGAGGTAGACCAACGTACAAAGAGTTGCACTAGGCTAAGCGAGAGGACATTATTGCATAGGTAACAATTTCTAGATCTTTTTTTAGAAAGAAATGGTTTAACTTTTGCCACCATTCTAAGCTGGAAAAAGCTGCTCTTCAGTTTACATGTTTGTCAAACTGCAAGAGTGGATCAAAGATGACTCAGAGATTCCTGGCATGATTGTGCAGATTGTCGTTTCGGAAAGCTAACTGAGTTTTAATTGAATCATTGGTAGCAGCGGGACAAAAAACTTAAAAATGTCCAGATATGAGGTCAACTGTGAAAGTACAATTTTCTCTAAAACTTTTGAGATAAATGAGAGTTTAGATGTGGGCCTGTAGTGGTCAGGCACAGCGGGAACAAGATTTCTTTAATAGGGGCTGTACAACAGCATGTTTAAAGACATCTGGAAAAACCCCGTTTATTAATGAGCTGTTTATTACAGCTAGGAGGGAGGGGCAGAGTTTTATCTGAGAGATTATTTAAAGTAACTGAGAAGAAGATACTGGCTGAAAATTTGTGAATCTGCTGGATGGAAGGACCAAATTGGAGGGATCTATGTCAGTTGTAAAGAGGTGTGATTTAATATCTTGTATTTTCTAAGCAAAAAAGTCTGAGAAATTTATGCATGTCTCCAGATTGACAACAGGAACTGAATTTATGGTTTTAAAAATGACTTTTGGCTCACTTGCATTTTTAGCTATCGAGTTTGAAAAATATTTAGATTTAGCCTCACTGACCGAGTCTTGATATGAGTTTAAGCAATCTTTTAAAATCTGGTAGAAAACCTGAAGCCCATCCTTTTTCCAACCAGCGTGATGACTGCGTGAATGTGGCACACAGACATGAAAATGCACCTAACTTTAGTGTCCACAGATTAAACACTACACATAAATAGACATTTAAACATGCATGGAAGCATTTCAAAGAGTAATTGAATGAAAACATACAACATTTAATTTTGCTGTTTATATATGTGTATTGAACCACAGAAGTCGTACCGGACTGTTCAACATTATTTTGAGTATTGCAAAACCCCTAATTACATGGCATATAATGAATATGTGGTTCTGTCGCCGAACTGATAAAATATGATACTCACAAGCTTTTTTGTAGTTGACGTAACCTATGAGGAAGATGACAACACTGGAAGTGACAAGAGCGGCCCACCATGTGAACAAAAACATGAGGGTGAACGACAATAAACAGCCAAAAAGGGATGTCCATGGAGAATAGAACCGGTACTGTGGTCGCCAACCTGCAAGAGAAATGGTCATCAGACACAAGCAACATGTGACTTAAAGCAGAACAAAACAAGCCTTTTAAAGCCCAGTGACAACATCTCAGTGTAACACCTACAAGCCAGGTCTGTGGATGATGCAGTCAATATGGGACTGCATTATGTTTTGCAACATCTAGACAGACCAGGGACCTATGCGAGGATCTTGTTTGTTGACTTTAGCTCATCTTTTAACACCATCATCACAAAACCTCTCCTGTCCAAATTAACTCAGCTCTCCATTCTCTGTCTGTCAGTGGATCAACAGCTTCCTAACGGACAGGCAGCAGCTGGTCAAGCTGGGTAAATCCTCATCCATGACCCGCACAATCAGCACTGGCGCCCCCCAGGGTTGTGTCCTCTCCCCTCTGCTCTTCTCTCTGTACACGAATGACTGCACCTCAAGGGACTCCTCTGTCAAGCTCCTGAAGTTTGCAGATGACACCACCCTTATCGGCCTCATTCAGGACGGTGACGAGTCTGCTTACAAACAGGAGGTTCAGGAGCTGGCTCTCTGGTGCAGTCACAACAACTTTGAGCTGAACACCCTCAAAACAGTGGAGATGATAGTGGACTTCAGGAGACCCACCCCCCTGCTCTCCCCGGACTGAGCGTCATGGACAGCATTGTGGTTGCGGTGGAGTCATGCGGTGGAATCTCTCAGGAGCTGAAGTGGGAAACTCACATCACCTCCATTGTCAAAAAAGCTCAACAAAGGCTGCTACCAAAGGAGCTTCTGAAACAGTTCTACACCTCTATCATTGAATCAGTCGTCTGCACTTCAATAACTGTCTGGTTTAGCTCAGCTACCAAATCTGACCTTCGTAGACCACGTCGAACAGTTCGGACTGCTGGGCGAATCATTGGTACAACCCTCCATACTCTCCAAGAACTGTTCTTATCCAGAGCGAGCAGAAGGGCTGCCAAAATCACTCAGGACCCCTCACACCCAGCACACTGCCTCTTTGAACTGTTACCTTCTGGTCGACGCTACAGAGAACTGCGCACCAGAACAGCCCGACACAGAAACCGTTTCTTCCCTCAGATGATCTATCTCATGAACACTTGATGATGATAATCGTGGAACCAACATCACTACTTGCCATACACTTTTACACACACATACACTTATTTAACAACACACTTTACATGCCAATTTGCACATAACAAATACACTTGTTACACACACATACACTTATTTAACAACAAACTTTACATGCCAATTTGCACATAACAAATACACTTGTTACACACACATACACTTATTTAACAACAAACTTTACATGCCAATTTGCACATAACAGCTGCACATATAATGTTGTATATAGTAATACACCTGTACATACACTTGTCCATTTGTATATTGGAATTTAACACTTCTATTTTTTGAATATATTTATTATCTTTTTTATTATTATCTGTAATTCTGTTGCACTGTAAAAGCTGTCGTCACCAAAACAAATTCCTCGTATGTGTGAAAATACCTGGCAATAAATTATCAGATTTGTACGATAATTTTGTCCTCTGTATGATCAATGATATGTGGGGCCCAGATGAGTTAACTACAGGTTTAATGGGAACTGTGTGGGCATGGGCTTTGTCTGGGTGAAATCAGTGGGTTCTTATGTAGGTTTTGTAGTATCTGTCTCAAATGGGAAGCCCGTATGAGCTGATTACATGGGCCCATAAGGGACAGACATGGAACAAAGAGGGCATTTGTTTGGACTGGGAACAAAAATATGGGTCTTGAATAGCATATTTATGGGCCAAGGTGGCATGGGTTTGAACTGGGCATGCACAAATGCATATATATTTTTTGTTGTTCAATTTAATATATTTCTTGCCGTTCAAAGCATCAAGTGTCTTGTTTTTATCTTCCTTTTGAATTTTTCTTAAAAGGTTTCCTTAAACCATTTGGCATGGTTGGGCTTAAATGGGCCTTGCATGAATTGCCCAGTTAGGACCAACGTAAGATGCTCACAGAGCCCACTTTAAGCCCATATGGGCATTCAGGGTTGAATCCTGGTGCAATCCCATTTGCTCAAATGAGTCTGACATGAATTACCTAGTTAAAACCCTTTACAGATCCCCCTAAAAGCCCATCTGGGCAATCACAGTTGGCCCCGAAGTGCAAGCCCACTATAAACCCCTTCAGACTGGTAGGGCCCAAATGTGTCTGACATGGCTTGCCCCCATGTGGATCCCGGGTGCAAACCCACTTTAAACCCCTTCAGACTGGTGGGCCCCAAATTGGTCTGACATGTATTGTCCGGTTAAGACCCACATAAGACCCTTACAGATCGCACTTTTAGTGTGTCAGGGCTTCCACGGCTGGCCCCAATGTGGATCCCAAGTGCAAGCCCTTAATGGGGCCCACATTTGCTGCCCATAAAGCCCTCATCTGGGCCCACATGTCATTGCCGGCTGGGTTACTTATTGATCTAGCTGAATCATTTCTTTACTGTCTGTGAGAAAAACGTTGAGATAGGCACGTTTTCCATCTCATCTTATGTTACATCTTCTCAGCCAATCAACGTTAAGAATCTCTCTCTCGAGTTAACATTCCTGCTGCGCGCAGCCTTGCGTAGGTCAGCACTTTTCAGGTTGAGGTTGATTTTTTTATGCAATAAATTTTTAAAAATTAGTGCTGAAAAGGCAGGTCAAAAGGACAGTGGAGTTGGTCCTTGATGTTCTCGTTTTTCCCCATTCAAATGCATCATGTGAACACATTTTTTCCAAAGTTAATCTGATCAAAACAAAGCATGCCCACCTTAGAGTGTTAAATTCAGGATGATGTGCTGCTTTCAAGCCAACCAGCACTATTTTGAGGTCCATGACAGCATCAAGTTGTAGAGCAAAATGAATACCTAAATGTTTGGCAACATGAGGGTAGGTATTTGATGACAGAGACTCAGAGGTGGAGTTTGAACCTTCCCACTAAGAAGTGCCTAGTTTTTTCTTTCTTTAAGTATTGTGGTAATTTGCACATTGTGTTAAAACGTTTGATTGATTCATTCTGGTATGAAACTTTGACATTTCCAATCAGGCAACACTGACTTTGTCCCATGCTCAGAATTAGGATATTGCATTCAACCAATACAATAGCACACACCACCAACAAGTCTGGAAAATGCTGGCACTTGAACCTGCAACCTTTGGATCAAAATTTTGACTTCTTAACTACTGGGCCACAAGTGAGTACACTGTACTTTCTCGAAATTTAACAATATTTTTTTTGTTTGAAAGAAGTATACTAATTTTACACTTAAGTAAGCATACATTTTGTAATGGATATCAAATTATAGTTAGTTCAAATAAAGTCTCTCAACATTCATTAATGCAATCCAAAATTGATGATCTTCTCACCAGGTGATTTGGTGATGGACGCATGGAAGCAGCTGAAGTTAATAAGCCCGTAAGAAGCGAGGAAGAAGTTGGAGATCAGAGGAGCGATTGTGTTCAAATTACCTGAAAACATCAATATCACAGGTTAAAACGTCCCCAAAGAGGAACAGTCACTGATCTGGAGGAGATCCCCCGCTCACCGATGAGGATGAAACACATAGCAATGATAAACGTGAGAACGTAGGCACGGAGAGGCTCCTTGTTTTTCCCATAACCTTTTCCGAAGAAGCCGATGTAGGGGTAAATCTTGTCCTTACACAATAACTGAATAAAAGCACACAGAAGTGTAAGAATTGAATGCATGCTATACCAACAACAGAATAGTCGAATAACAGCTGCAATGTTGACCTGGAAAACTTTGGGCGCGGATACCAGGAAGCCCAGCGCTGATGACAAGGTTGCAGCAAAGGTCCCGATGGTGATCAGAATGCCCCATCCTGACACAACGGTAAGAATCTGATCAGAATAAATTAATGATTAGTAAGTTTGGGTGGTGAGGTACTTTTTCTTTAATTCATTAAATATCGTTCAGTGATACTAGAACTGTGTCGATGAATTGAATTGAGAAATGATTCTTGATCAATTCTTTGATTTTCACAATGTGGAAATTTTTCGGAAATCTGCGATTCTTATAAAACTTGTCATGGACACAGCTCAGCAAAGAATTTATTAGTGCTGGGACGTTGTGCACAGAGGCTTCGAAGCATGTATCAAAAAAATTATGCGTCTCGCAGTGAACTGAAGCTTAATTCGTTTTGCCATAATCACGTGATCATCATTCAAATTTTCATTTTCGCCTATACCTACGGGACTGCTTCAATTCACCTTTATTTCTACAGCGCTATTACAATGTAGATTGTGCCAAAGCAGCTTCACATAGAAGGTTAAAGTGAATTGAAACAGTGTCAGTCCAGTTTTTAGTGTTCCAGATCAGTTCAGCTTCGATTTTTGTTTCGAAGGTTTAAACCAGTCTATGGTTTAAACACCCTCGTAGCTTAGTAAAGTGTATAGCGAGAGATTAGGTGACCATTACATACATTCCCGTTCACTTTCATCCTCGAGACCAACCCCTCTTCAATTTTGGGAAAGGCCAGTATGATACTCTTTTGCCTAGAATGCCAGTTAAGCTGGCGCTATCACTGCCTCTGGGTGCTCCGGTTTCCCCCACAAGCCCAAAGACTTGGTATAGGTGAATTGGGTTGTCCAAATTGTCTGTAGTGTATGTGTGTGAATGAGTATGAATGGGTGTTTCCTAGTGATGAGTTGCAGCTGGAAGGGCATCTGCTGTGTAAAACACATGCTGGATAAGTTGCCGGTTCATTCCGGTGTGGCGATCCCTAATTAATAAAGGGACTAAGCCAGGAGTAGGCAAGCTCGGTCCTGGGGGGCCGTTGTCCTGCACAGTTTAGCTCCAACATTAATCAAGCTAATCATTGTCTTCGAGATCACTAGAAATCTATAAGCAGGTGTGTTTGGTTAGAGTTGGAGAAAATGAATAAATTAATGTTTTACGCAGTAGATGCCCTTTCAGCTGCAACCCAGCACTGGGAAAACATATAAAATAGAAAGAGTAAATGTAGATTTCATGCCGACTTTAACAGCAGTTGGCCCTCTAGGCTAGTTTTTTATCTCGAATGCTCATGACGAAGAGCATTTGTGAGTTTAAGAATCATGTGGTGTGTAAATGTACTTGCACATCGGCGTTTATCTCGTGAGATTAATGTAAACAGTATTATAAACACTCTTGTAATTTCACATAAATCTTTCCTAACTTTATTAGCGTGCAAGACGTGTGTCAGGGATCACCAATCTCGGTCCTGGAGGTCTGGTGTCCCTGCAGGGTTTAGCTCCAACTTGTCTCAAAACCCCTGCCTGGATGTTTCAAGTATACCTAGTAAGAGCTTGATTAGCTTGTTCAGGTGTGTTTGATTAGGGTTGGAGCTAAAATCTGCTGGACACTGGACCTCCAGGAACAAGTTTGGTGACCCCTGACGTATGTGTAAAGATTTCCAGAGTGGGGCTGTTTATAAAACATACAGCGCCATCTGTTGGTGAAATCTAAGCTCAGAATCCATTCCAGATAGAATCACAATTCCGTAAAAATCTTTTCTCAATTCTGATTTTCATCACAGCTCTTAATAATAACATTGGTTACTGTAGTTCAAGGCATTCTGTTCTTTGCCTTAATTCCCACCAAATTCGTCACCATATGATAATAATAATCTCAGTGGAAATTAACACAGCTTCAGTTACTGATTCATCAACAAGGGGGATGTGCTCACCCGGAGGTTGTTTGCCAGTCCTTGGGTACAGTTGCGGTACAGTTCACAGCGGTCAAAATTCCAGCCATGTTTGCAGCCTAGGCCGCTGCATTGGATTGTGTAATTTGACAATGCTAAACTATCGTTTACGTTCCCAGAAGCATCTCTTACCACTGTTGAAGCTGATTGAGAGGAGAGGACATTGTTTTAATATGTACTTTACCCATTAAGCAACATAATTAAAGGTGCAGTAAGTGATTTTTGAAAAATACTGTTGAATAGTGAATTGGACTGAGCACTAAAACATCTAATCAGCAGTAAGGGGCTAAACAATTGGGGGGAGAAGAGAGACAGAGAAAGCTCAAAGCATAGAAAATATGCAGTGTACTATGGAAAAAATAGGGGGATCTAGACTTAAAAACAAGGGTTGTGATTGGGAAAAGCTTGGGAACCGTGTGCATTATCAGAGAAGTTATCCTGTGCTAGAGTGAATGCCCTCCCAAAAAAGGCAGACTTGCAGAAGTCGCTTTGTATTTTTGATGGTTGAGCAAAGTTAGTTTTGCTGCGTTTCACAAGACAAAGATACCCACATAGCAACATTTCTCTGGCCCAGCTACGGTACATGACTGGACCAAGTCTGGCTTCCAGGAAAGGACCAAACATCGACCACATCTGGCCCAGGTCTCAGTCAAGTTATTAACCCATAACTGGACCTGAGCTGAGCCAGATATGGCACATGAATGGCTGTTGTCTGGTACCGTAATTCACTGTGGCATGTGGGCCAAGTAAAAGCTGATTGTGTGGGCCAGAGACATTTTGCTATGTGGGTTAAATTTAGTTGCAACATACAGGAAAGAATAGATTAATAATTCAAATAATTAAATCTTGATTGTTTTCTGAATTCAAATGCTGTAATGCCAACTGTGCCAGCTTTATGCCAAATCTGGGCCAGAATTCTTTGCTACCTGGGTATCTTTTTCTCAGTTCCTAATATTTTGATCACTGCAACCCTTAACCTCAACATATTAGGCTCTTGGATGATCATAGGGGAAGTGAGAGGTGTTAGAAACATGTTAGTTTCAAATATCAGTATCAATGTTTTCCAGAAATCACTTACAGCCACTTTATTGTGTAATGAAAGTCTAATCTCACCACACGTGGCAGCGATCAACAAATAGCTCAGGGTGGTACATAAAATAGACAGTAGTGTCCCTTTAGGAATCCCTCCCGTTGGATCCTAGAATAACATGAAAACACTCATCATTTCTGTAAAATGTTAAAGGCAAGTTTACTTTACTTCTGGAGATGCTTAGCATAAAAACAGTCAGCTTACCTTGAGGTCTCCACAGATGTTGACACCAGACAGAATTCCTGTGCAAGCAGGGAAGAAGATTGCAAAAACCAATAAGAAACTTCCACTCGGACCTCGGAATGATGGCAGCAGATTTGAAACGAAAATATCAGCTGAAAGAGAAAAACTTTGATTAGGTTTTGCTGGTCCTTCACCAAACCAATCTGACAGGAAATGACAACTCGGTCCTGGAGGGCCGGTGTCCTGGAGAGTTTAGCTGCAGCCCTAATCAAACACACTTGAACCAGCTAATCAAGCTCTTATTAGATATACTAGAAACTTCCTGGCTGGTGTGTTGAACCAAGTTGGAGCTAAACACTCCAGGACACCGACCCTCCAGGACTGAGTTTGGACACCCCTGCCCTAGTTGTTTACTAGAGACTCTAAATCAGGGCTGTCCAAACTCGATCCTGGAGGGCGAGTGTCCTGTATAGTTTAGCTCCAGCTTCCTTCAACACGCTGCCATGGAAGTTTCTAGTATATCCGTTAAAGCTTGATTGGCTGCGTCAAGTGTGTCTGATTGGGGTTGGAGCTAAAATATACAGGACAGTGACCTTCCAGGACTGAGTTTGGACACCCCTGCCCTAGTTGTTTACTAAAAACTGTAAATCAGGGCTGTCCAAACTCAGTCCTGGAGGGCCGGTCCCCTGGAGAGTTTAGCTCCAACCCTAATCAAACAAACCTGAACCAGCTAATCAAGCTCTTACTAGATATACTCGAAACTTCCTGGCAGGTGTGTT
>CAIGQQ010030960.1:711654-737399 GCA_903798035.1 Danio albolineatus | reverse complement strand
TTTGGGGGGTGAGTCCTTTAGGGGCGAGGCTATCAATTATTTGGGGGTGAGTCCTTTAGGGGCAAAGCTATCAGACCTTTCGGGGAGTAAGTCCTTTAGGGGCAAAGCTATCAATTATTTGGGGAGTAAGTCCTTTAGGGGCAAAGCTATCAGTCCTTTGGGGGATTAAGTCCTTTAGGAGCGAAGCTATCAGTTATTTGGGGGACTTAGTCGAGCTATCAGTAATTTGGGGGGGTGGGGGTAAGCTATCGTTAATATAAGGGAGTTAGTCCTTTTGCGTTGCTCTAACAGTCTATCAGCAATTGGAGGGAGGGGGGGTGGGATTGGGGGGGGTTCAGTTCTTTTGGGGCAGGTTGTGTCTCATAGGTTCTGCCCTACTTTTGTCCATTAGTTAATCTTTCTCTATTTTGTATTTTGTCAACAACCATCTTTCAACAATCCAATCAGTTCCCAAAGGACAATATTATTCACTATCCTACTATTTCATTTGGATGTACATCACGATATGAGAAAAAGGGACAATCTTAAGGACTAACATAATGACACTAACATCTAAAACATTATTTTGATTTCCTGAGGACTTGTCAGCTAATTCTCAAGCCTTTTTATCCGTGCATTATTCATTTTTATACTAATTTATTCTTATTATTGAGCTTTAATTGACCTGAAGGACAACCATTGTTCCCTACGCATGTACAGTCTTCCTGAAAATCATTCATTTTTCTAACGTTGGGGTCATTTGTGAAAAATCACCAAACGTCAACATTAAAAAAACTTTCTGTTGTTAAAATGGAGCCCAGGTCATTCTTGACCCAAACGTTAACAGGGTTCAAATAAATGATTGCATTAATTTTGACCTTAATCAGTGTAATCATCTGTAACCCTCTGCACAGGTATCACAGGCAGAGTTACTCAAGTGAGATCCATCAAACTCTATGGGAGATGAAGATGGCGGATGTTCTCACAGATCTGACCCTCAGCACTGTGGATGGGATGAGCGTTCACGTTCATTGGCTTGTTCTGGCCACGGTGAGCTCCGTCGTCCAGGAGAAAGATGAAGATGTGAAGGAGATCTTGTTGAGTCCTGAGGTGCGCAGGTCTGGCTTGCTTGCGTTGGTGGAGTTCGCCTACACTGGAGCCATCAGTAATCTGAATAAAGACGACACGATGCAGATTCAGACAGCAGCAGAGAGTCTGGGAGCTGCAAGAGTCCTGGAGCTCCTCAAAGCGGAGAATAAAGTGAAAAAGAGCTCAGCTGAAGAGCAGATGACGGTCGGCCTGCAGTGCATGAAGGATTTCTGGGATAAGAGATTGAGGTGTGACGTGGAGCTGATTGCTGAAGGAATCGCTTTCCCCGGTAAGACATTGTGAGAATTATTTGAAATCCATTCATCATTTCAGTTATGACTTTGGTCAGACTTTATTTTGATGGTCCGTTTGTTGAATTTAAGTTACATTGCAACTAATTCTCAGTAGATTATAAGTAGACTGTTAGGTTTGGGTTAGTGTAAGTTGACATGTACTTGCTAAGTTTCTTATAGTCAGTTAAATGTCTGTTGAATGTCAGTATCAACTGATATTAAGTAGACAGTCTACTAATAGTCAAATGGACCATCAAAATAAAGTGTTACCATGACTTTTTTAACATTTGAATTTAAGCTAAAAATTAAAAACAGGAAAACCAGTCCTGTCAGTTCCTGGGCTAGTCTTTTATTTATTGAGCTTTAGAAAAAGATTTAAAAGTCAAGAAAGACCAAAGAAGGTGGACAAAAATAATTATGATGACTTGACCCATTTGATTTTCACTTTCAACGATGCATTTTTCAGATTTGAATGCTTTGAAAGCACGTCATGATTTTGCCAAGTACGATGCGATTCTGAATGAACATCTATGTTGATCCTGGAACATCAATTTGGTTTGAAGATGTAATCCATACCTATTCCTTACCATAGACTGTAAAAGATATGGAAGTGGTATCCGTGACTTCATCCAAAGGTTTCTAAAGAACCCAAAAGTAGCTACTAGTAGGCGTGGCCAACCGTCGCCATTTTGTTAGTGCGTCATCGCACCAACCGGGGCATACCAAACAAGGGCAAAGAGGCGGAGCTACAGGACGCATGCTGGCATTTAGCTTAGAAGGACTTTCTTATGGGAGAAATGCTTAGTACTTAATAGCATGCGACTCATTTGTGTTCTGACCACATGTGCTTGGTTGTACACTATATCAATAAAGTGTTTAGCCTTTTTAAAACACTGCTATAATACATTAAGCCACTAAACATTGTTCTCATGACGTTTTTCTACAGGAGGGAAGTGCGAATTACATCCAAATACTTCAGATATAGTCTGTGTTAGTAAATGCAAGGCTATTGATGAAATCCAGGCAGAACACTGTATGACAACGCTTCAGACGACTGTTCTTGAGCCTACAGCTGATCAATCTGTCAGATTCTGCAGTGCATTACAGCACTAAAGAACATTATAAATGATAAATTATCTTTAGTAAAACAAGTACATTTATAGATATGGTATATAAGTATATAATTACACTCACCTGGGAAACGGAGGCCACGTAAATGGTTTGTGAGCACAATTAAGTGCACACAGCATGCCATATCATCTTATGATTGTAGGAAATAATTCCAAAAGGCGACTGACTGTGTAAAGCCAGATAAAACAACACAAAAATACGATGAATATGCCGAGATCAGCAGCTAATCAGCCGGAATCAGCTGAGGTGACGTGACGGCGACCAGCGGGACTAGCTGTCACTCAAGTGGCCACGCCCTTAATTATGCAAACTTAATATAGCTTAATATAAAGGAAACGGATGAGTTATAAAAAAATCACCCCCCTCACAGTTGTCGTGAAGGGTAATATAAGCTATATGAACCAAAATCGCTTTGTACCAGACTGGAAACACCTTTTTTTGTGCTGTAAAGTCGGCCATTTTAACAGTCGGCTCAATAGAAATTTGCTTCATATTTAGCCAGGACTAGCAGAACTTCGATGAATTGCAGTTTCAGTTACTTCTGTATTGGCTTCCCGAGGGAGAGCGGGAGGTTGCCGCTTGTTCTCTACCCCTAAACCCAACCATAACTGTAAAGTATTCCCAAAATCATAGGGGAATAATACTTGCATAACAATCATGTAGAAGTGCGTTAACCTAACCATAGGCCTAAGCTTAACATAAACTCTAAACATATCCCTTAATTCTGATTGGAATGTTGTTCCAGGATCAACACCGATGTTCATCCAGGAACATGTCCTACTTGGTGAAATCAGTTTGGCGTGCTTTGAATATTCAGAAGGAAAAGCACATGAGTTAATTTAGTTTATTTTTTATGTGGTTTTTGAAAGAAAACAAAGCTGTATGCTATACAGTGCTTTGTAATTGCAGAGCTCCTCTATTTAGAAAATGTTCTGAAAGAGATCAAGCCTCAGACAGGTAAAAAGTTTCGCAAAAGTAACATAATGCATAGAAAGTAACTAAGTAATGGAACTTGTTACTTTTTTGAGGAGGAACTCAAAATTGTAATGTAATTACTCATTCATTCATTCGTTTTCTTTACAGCTTAGTCTCTATTAATCTGAGGTCGCCACAGTGGAATGAACAAAAATGACTCGTAATGACTTTGCTTCACTTCTGGTCACATGGAATGCCTGTAGGACAGAGCTTTTAGCTATTTTGGCACAGAGCTATCAGTTCTTTAGAGTGGAGCAATCAGTAATTTGAGGGGGTGGGGCTTAGAGTGTAAGGCTTTTAGGGCAGTGCTAGCAGTAATTCAGGCATGGGGGGTGGATGTAAGTCCTTTAGTGTGGGGCTATCAGTAATTTTGGAAGAGTAAAGCCGCGGTCACACTGCACTAGATAGACTTCCGTCAGACCGGAAACGTATAAGGTCATGCGGTAAGTTCAATCTTGGTGAACTCTGACCTGCGAAATCCCATCATATGACTGCGTGAGACCAATCGAAGATCAAAACATGACCTCTGGACAGAAATTTAAAATATGGAGCAATCGCTCACATTTTAAAGGTCTAATCATCTTGTTTAATCCCGCCCCTTTTCACAGTGCTGTACGACTGTAACTGTGGCATAAGAGTGGGACTATCAGTTTGTGTTTCATTAGGTTCTGCCCTACTTTTGTCTGTTAGTCAATCTTCCTCCATTTTGTTACCAACGCCCATCTTCCAACGATCCAGTCAGTTCCCAAAGACAAAATCATTCACCATCCCTTCAATTGTATGTGCATCACCATATGAGAAAAAAGGACAATCTTAAAGACAGTCTTAACTTCTGTTTTATGGCAACTCTAAGACTTTAGCTTACCCAATTCCCAGTTTAACTTGCTCCTTTGGATGTTAGGGGAAAACATCTTTTTGGATGTTAGACATAGCTACTGTCTGTAATACTGTCAATCCTTCGCTCTCCTGAAGCTCATAGGGCGCTCCTGTCGGCCAGCAGTGAATACTTCAGAGGGATGTTCACCAGCGGGATGAAGGAGAGTCGTGAGGAGTCTGTGTCTCTGCTGTACGCCGGAGCGGCTGAGCTGGAGATGCTCCTCAAATGCTGTTACAGCGGCGCTCTGGAGCTCGGATGGAGCTGCGTTTTTGAGCTGACCTGCACCTCTCTGCAGTTCCAGTTCCAGCCCGCCGTCTCGCTCTGCCTTCGGTTTCTGCAGGAAGAAATGGACATACACAACTGCCTAGATGTTGCGTCATTCGCCGAAGCCTACGGGATGGTGGATATAACGGAGATGGCTGAGGATTATGTCTTGAGGCACTTTCAGGAGATTTCAGCCACCCCAAAGTTCCAGGACCTGCCAGCAGAAAAGCTCCTGCAGTTCCTCCGCTGCGACGCTTTGTCTGTACCGTCAGAGCTGGCTGTCTTTCGAGCGGTCGTCTCTTGGGTCGAGACTGATCACGCTGAGCGTATCCCGCAGGCTGAGCAGCTCATGAAAGCGGTGCGCTTCCCATTCATGACCTTCAGGGAATTTCGGGAAGTGCGCGCTGTAAACCTGACCATGGAGTGCAGCGGGGAACACCACGTTGAGCTCTATAAATCGGCGCTAAAGGAGTTTGGGTTTGGCGTTTCTGATCATGTAGCACAGCAACGTGTTCGCTACCCAAAAGACGCTCTGGTTTTGGTTGGCGGTGATGAACTGGATGCTGATAATGGGCGACGGCGGCCCAGTAAGCAGCTCTGGTTTGTGAACTCACTGAGGAGTGGAACTGGCCTGGTGAAGCAGATGGAGTGGAGACTGCTGGGGGAAATGCCAGATCAGGCCAGATTCAGACACGGCGTTGGGATCCTAAATGGACAGCTATATGTTGCTGGAGGGTGCTACTTCTACTCGAAGGCTGACATCATGAAGTCTGTGTACAGGTGATGCGCTCGCTACACCAACTTACAGTTCACTTTAACAATGCTGTTATTAATTACTCATGTAATCCACACTGTTCATCTTTAGAACACAAATGAAGATCATTTTAGTGTAATCTGAGCGCTCATTATATTATAGTGAAGAGAAGGGAGCCTTCGTCAAGCATGGTTTACTTATACTCGATATTGGTTCTCTGCTTTTAACACATCCATGTGCACACAGATTTTGAATGAGGAATAATAATAATAACTCCTTATGTTTATATAGCGCGTTTCTGGACACTCATATTACACATTTTTGGAGGGGGGGGGATCTCTTCATCCACCACCAGTGTGCAGCATCTGTATGTCACGTGACCTTCTTACCTGTCCGCTTCGTCCAAGCCTCGTAAACAGTGAATGAGAGATGGAATGTGAATTACGGACGGATAACGTGCACACAGAAACAGGCAACAACAAAACACACAGTCAGACAGGGTTTTTCTTTCTATAACGCAACGCAATCAACACAAACACAACAGAATAACAAGAAGGTAAAGAGAAGGGCAGGGTCTGGCGCGCTTTTATATCGGGAGGTCTTTGCCTGTTGGACGTGATGTCATAGTGACGTATCCGGGGATGAAATGATTGACGGATGAAGTGACCAATAGCGGGAACCGGAGAATCTGAAAGCAGATACGGGAGAACAGAGCGAGAAAGAGAGAGAGAAAAACACAAATAGAACACGTATGCGTAACAGGTCTCCCATCCAGGTACTGACCAGGCGCAGCCCTGCTTAGCTTCAGTGGGTGACCATGTGAGAGTTGCAGAGAGCTAGCTGCTGACAATAAAAAAGGGCATGCATGCACACACAGCAGTGGGCAGCTATTTATGAGAAATTCATAAAGCTTTAGAACCACTTGATTGTAACTTTTGGGTGAACTGTCCGTTTTAAAATCATTTCAAGAACCAGTTTTATTTTCTCTCACTTAGTATGTTTTATTTATTTTAAACTCGTTGTAGTTTCTCTCTCTGTTCGAGTTTCACCTGTTAAACAAAAAGTTGTTGGAAGCCAGAATCCATTGACGTCCATAGTATATTATTTCCTACTATGGAAGTCAGTGGCTACCAGTTTCCAACATTCTTCAAAACATCTTCATTTGTTGTCAACAGAAAAAAGAAGCTCATAAAACTTTAGATCCACTTGGGTGTGAGTAAATTACATTTTTTGGGGGTGAACTGTCCCTTTTAAAATTATTTTAAGAGCTAATTTTATTATTGGTTTAAATTCTAGTTAATGATGAGCTCTCTGTTCTCAGTATATATTTGTTCCACTTTTCTCTCTCTTATTTTTTTAATTCACATTTGACTGGCACATCAACAGGTACGACCCTGTGTGTTCCCAGTGGGAAAAGCTGTCAGATCTTCTGGAGCTCAGGAGTAACTTCACACTGGTGGTGAATGGAGAAAACCTGTACGCAGTCGGAGGAGACAAGGAAATCAACACAAACCTGGACAGCGTGGAGAAATACTCACCAGAAAGCAATTCCTGGAGGTAGGAGGAAAACATCAACAGCATTAAAGAGCGAGTGAATGATTTCTAAAAGTTCCTTAGTAATGATTAACTTTGTTCTGGCTGTTTCTTGAGGAAAAAACATATAAATGCAGTGTACAGAAGCTATGAACTGACTGACACCTAGCGGCCATCAGGAGCACAGCAACATACCTTTACATTAAAGATGGAGAATCAATATTTTGTCAAAAAATGAAGTCTTCCAAGATTTTTCAGGAGAATAAAACTCAACACCAATCAGAGATTTTGGCGTAAGCATGCTATTTTAAATGAGCAACACTTTAGATTAATGGTTCATTAGTCAATATTAGTTGATGATGTTTTTACTAACATCAAGTATTTGTAAATACTCTTGTAAAGCATTTATAAATCGTAGTTTAACATTAACGAATGCATTATTATTAGAATCTAAAGTTGTTAATATTAGTTAATGCACCATGAATTAGCATGAACTAACATTATTTAACTTAAAGGTGCAGTAGGTGATTGTCTTCAGAAACATGTGTTGTTGTGCTGGTTGAAACTCTCTTCACATTCCAGTAGTAGTTATTAAAGTAAATGATCTAAATGTATTCATATGTGTTTTATATTTGACATTATATTTATATTTTCATAAAGCTGTCTGGCTGACAAGTAACTCAATGACGACAGGTAACTCAAACTGTCCGTCAACAAATACGTCATTTGCATGTTCACAGCTGACAGAGACGTCAGGCAAACTCTGCATCAACCTGAAAGACTTCTTTCTGAAAGACCAGCGTGGCCTTGTATCCATGAAAAGAAGGTCACACTTTATTTTGATGGTCCGTTTGTTGAATTTAAGTTACACTGCAACTAATTCTCATTAGATTATAAGTAGACCGTTAGGTTGGGGTTAGGGTTAGGGTTTGTGTAAGTTGACATGTACTTGCAAAGTTTCTTAGAATTAGTTAAATGTCTGTTGAATGTCAGTCGGTTTTACTATCGAAATGCATCCTGTTTTTCTCTTAAAGCTCGTAAACATTTGGTGTCTGCAACATTTCTACCATTGATTGACTATGGGGACGTTTTATACATGAATGCTACAACCAAATGTCTTCAGCCTTTAAACGCCATCTATCACAGCGCTCTAAGGTTTATTACAGGCTGTCAGAGACTTGATCACCATTGTGAACTGTCAAAAATGCCAAAGCTAAGTGGCCTTCTCTGAACATAAGAAGGTACGCTCACTGGACGACTCTGGTCTACAAGGCTCTTCTGGGACTAGTGCCTTCAAACTTAAGTTCCTTTCTTCAGAAATCAAATAGCCAGTATGCCCTACGTTCAAGTCAATCTTATCATTTGACTGTTCCCTAACTGAAATAGGGAAGCGAGCCTTTAGTCATGCCGCCCCCTCATCCTGGTGTACTCTTCAGTCTGAACTCATCCCAATGACATCTTTTCGCTCTATCCTTTTAAACAAACAACAACAGTCCATTTCTCAATGTATGTGGTTTTAATATATTGTAATGTGAAATAGGCGAACAACCAAACTGTATTTTTATATTATCTTAATTAAAATTTTTTTTTTTTTTTTTTTACTATTATTATTACTATTATGAATATCATTATTATTGCTATATTTATTTTGTTTTTATTTTATTTTTATTTATTTATTTCATAAGTCGTTTGCTGCGGACCTCTTGGCCAGGTCACCCTTGTAAATGAGATCTTGATCTCAATGGGTTTTTATCTGGTTAAATAAAGAAACACACATATATATATAGTATCAACAGATAATAAGTAGACAGTCTACTAATACTCAAATGGACCATCGAAATAAAGTGTTACCGAAAAGAAAGATTGTTTTTCAAAGGGCTTCTGCCAAACATGCAGAATCAACACTTTTCAAAATCCTGATTCAATATCGGAGTTACTTTTGCACGCTGGCGGGAAATGATCTTACTGTATGCAGTTCAAAACCATGATCAGAAGGATGACATGAAACATGACGTTTAGACAGGTAGGTTTTAAAACTATTTTTAAATAGCACTCCCACTCAAACGCTACCTTGAATATCGGGTCTGAAATAGCGTGTGGGAATAACTTCAACACAACATTAGCACTGTTTCATTGACTGTGAACAATGTTGTATTGTATAGTCATTGGCTGCTTATATAATTTCACTGTTTAGAATTTGCAAACAATACTTTTCTATAATTATATTATTGAGGAGAAAGTCTGAATGTACAAATATAAAGCCAACTTTACCCCAATGCCAATATGGGGGAAATATCATTCCTGCACCCACTGGCCTGTCAACAACTACTCTGGACAAACCGTGTGTCTCCATAGATTTTTTCAACTGGTGAATGACATGATTTAGTGTTATATCTAATCAGTGCGCGTTCGTGACTTAAAGAGACATGGCTTTGGACGGCATTGGAGAGATGTAAAATTTCTAAGCTATTATGCTAATGCTAATAGATCACCTACTGCACCTTTAAATAACATTGACTAACATAAACAAAGATGAACAAATATCAAAATAAATGTATTACTGATTGTTTGTTACTCTTAAATACATTAACTAAGATTAACTACTGGACCATTATTTGAAAGTGTTGAAAAACTATGTACAAATTACAAACTGTACCTCTTCCCAACAGGACTAAAACATTACAAATCAAGGATACATCATTATATGCTGTCATGGCTTTGCAATCCAAAAACATCATTACAATCAATGGAAATCAATGGGGCAAAAACAGCCACCAACATAACCAAAGGGTAGTCAATTTAATCAATACACAAGGGTTAACACAGCTACTCAACATAGATTTTTCCATCCTCTTCATCAGCTTCGCTCATCCTCTGGATCAGGCTTTAAGCGGTCATGCTGCCACGGTCTGCGGAGGCGAAATCTTCATCTCTGGAGGTTTTAATTGCAAATACGAATGCCTGGTGTCCATGTTCGCCTACCATCCTTCAAGAGGAACCACGTATCTCTCGGATATGATCCACGATCGGGCCCAGCACTGCATGGAGAGCCTGAGGAACCGAATATATGTAGCCGGTGGTGTGTGCAACCTTCGGAAATTCTACACCAATCAGCTACCCTGTGAAATATACGACCCTGTACATGATGTCTGGACGGAGTTTACCGCTCTGCCCGTCCCTCATGTTGGCGCTGCCTCGGCGGTTCTGGAGGAACGGCTGTATATTTTGGGTGGATACTGTCAGGAGGATTACAGTGAATCCAGACTCGCTCACAGATACGACCCTGTGACGCAGAGATGGGACAGCATGGGAAAAATGCCCGGTCCTGTCACGGATATACGAGCATGTGTCCTACATCTGCCCGAACACATCAGAAAATAAAACATTTGAGAAAATGTATGCTTGTCAGGGGTGGCCGGATCGATCCTAAAGTATCAATATATTCGATACTAGCAAAAGGATAGGTCACACTTATATTTGTAAATCAAGGGCGCCTGCAGGATTTTGTTCCAAGGTATGCACAAATCCAGCACCACCCCGCCCCCTTTCCCCCAATCATCTAAAAACACTGATGCTTAGGGTCAAAGGCTACATTAATTAAGGGCATTCGTTACAACATAATTAGTTTACTTTTTTAATACTAATATTTCTAATAATATGAATATTTCGCTCAAGATGTAATCTTTAAAATTATTGCATATTAAATTATAAATTTGCATATTACAGAAGACTGTGATACAACCATTAGTGAAGCATTAAACCCTTATTTCCACTGACCGAAAATCATCCACCCGCACATTTGAGTAGTGGACGGACTCAATCAAAAATGTAATTTGTATATTTTCTTGAAAAAAATGTATTGTTAAAACGAATTTTGAATAGTTTTTCTCATGGTTTAAATATTTTTGTTGATCAGTTATTTACTAGATAAAATAGAAGAAATGATAACATTTGAGGTGCTTCAAAACAAGTCCGCTGCTTCAACAATGCCAAAACACGAACTGGGCTGCCAAATAAAATAATAATCTAGCCTTAATAAAATTAAATTGAAATATTCACAGTGTCAGAGAAGACTATATTAAACATTTTTTCCTGTTGCGCCGGTCAAATACATTTTATTTAATTTAATGAAATAATTTGAATGAGCAGGACAGGCGTTTACAAAGAATTCACAACAGCACTGAACATGTTCCCACACTGAACAAACTCAGTTGGAAGGCTGAGACAACTCCAAAATTCGTTGCGAGAATGGAGATGTCAGCATCTTTATGTCAGTCGGTCAGATAAATTTCTGTGCAAGGAGGATGCGCACGCGCTAGGCCTGGAGTTTCCCCGGCTAATGAGGTGCTGAAAAGTCTGCGGTCTTCACTCCGTGTGGGGGATCAGTATCAGTCTCATTAGTTTTAGGCCTATTGGCAAAAGTCTCAAATAAGTTTATCTGTTTCAAAGAGCGTTTACTGACTTTGAACCCTGTTTTAAACAATAGCTATCTGAATTGTAATTTTTATTTTGCGGAAAAACTTTAACGTTATAATGACAGCAGTCGATTGCTTTCCTAATGTTTTATGCTCATTTATGACAAAATTAGTTGTGTTTGAAAAAAAAACTCATCATATGTCTGTTTAAACACGCACCCAAAACCCAGACTTTCACTACGCTTCAAATAACATGTACAGCTGCAGCAAACAGTGTCTGTTTATCACTATGGAGCGTGTCAGCTGACAGTCACGCACCGCTTTATGACTGTTTTGAGGATTGCATAGGAGGAGCGACGGCACCTGTAATGAAAAGGAAAGGGAATCCCGCCGTTTTTATATTAATTTTAAAGTGTTTCATGCCTAAATAAACCGAAAGCACAGAACTGACTCACTTTTAAGAGCAAGGGGCGGCCCCTGGTGGTTCGGCGGTATGGGTTGCGTATAGGGAGGATCGGCTCTTTAATGTTTATCGCCACCCTTCAGAGAAAGACTGAAAATACGGGAGAAATGTTGGAAAAATACCTTTACGGAATGATAGCGGGATAGAACTGTAAAATACGGGAGAATCCCGGGAAAACGGGAGGGTTGAGAGGTATGGTTGGGGTAAGTGTAAGTTGACGTACTTGCAAAGTGTCTTATAGTCAGTTAAATGTCTGTTGAATGTCAGTATCAACAGATAACAAGTAGACAGTCTACTAATACTCAAATGGACCATCGAAATAAGGTGTTACCTTTTTCTAAATAAGTGGTCACTGATTTGAGAATATCGTAGTATAGTAGTAGTAATAATGACAGCGCCGCAGGGAATATTAATATTGGCTTAAATAGGAACAGGAATGGGAACTATAATATTCTTCTGCTGTATCTCCACTAATGGGTCAGTGTTTGCTCATAGACACACACTTTTAATGCCCAGCAGACAAACACACACTTATATACATGGTTTAGAGCAGGGGTGTTAAACTCCTGAATGGCCGCAGCCCTACATGGTTTAGTTCCAACCCTACTTCAGCACACTTACCTGTAGGTTTCTAACAAGCCTGAAGGACTCAATTAGTATGATGTGTTTAATTAGAGTTGGAACTAAACTGTGAGTTGGAACTAAACCTGGCCCGGTTTAGAGGGAAACTCCATAGGCATAATGTATTTTATACAGTAAAAAGCACTTACCCCTAAAGCCAATGCTCACAGAGGAACCTGTGTGTAATGATTCCAACATAGGTTCATTATAAAAAACGTAGCCTTATATACGTTTCTGGAGACCGCAAATTATGTAGCCAGAGGTACGTATGGCTGCATTTAATTTTTTTAACGAATACTATGGGCGGTATGATGCCATTTCTTTTTGCGCTTACCAGCTGACCGATTACGTCCGTATAAATAGCTTTCCCGCTATCAGTTTGTCCTATTGCCTCGCCATGTACGTCGGTGGACTTGAGATGCGAAAGGAGTTGACGATGGGGTTCGAGTTCGGTGAAGAGCGGTTCCAGAAAACAGGTGAGACAAAAACAGAAGCCAAAAATGATAAAATACACCTGTAAATAATAGTGTGAGAATGTGGTTAAACGTGGTAAAAATCAGGCAAGGGCTTTTCTTTTTCTGGATTGCTTTTGAAAATTGTTGGTTGGGTTTAGGGAAGTGTGTGGGTGGGTCAAACGATAAAATTGGGTGGGTTTAGGAAAGGAGGAGGGTGGGTCAGTCGATTGGTCGGTCGGTTAGTCAGTCAGTCAAACAGTCAGTGGACAGCGGCCTCTGGTGGGTTTACGCACAAACAGCAGTCGCGAATGGCACTCACGAGAGGAATTTGAGATCTCAAAAAGCGTACAGAGCGGCCTCTGGTGGATTCACAAAAACGAAAATTGCAAAATAAAAGTTCGTTACAAAAAGTTCAGAACATTCTTTAGCATCTGTCTGAGCTCCTAAAGAGCGTTGTGGGCTTCTTTTCTCTCTTCAAGAATCAGCCGAGTCTACTGGTTTTGAGTTCAGAAGAGTACTTTATTGTCGACAACAAAGGAGACTTTTCAGGAGACCCTCAGGAGCATCTCTGCCTGAAAAATCTACATCACTGATGCTTTGGCCTGTTTATATCCTCTTTTTGCTGCTTTTTTAATTTTATTTACATTGTTATACATTTGTCACACAAGATCTAAACTAATTTCACCCCTGGCCTTAACCTGTTAATTATATACCTTGTCCATCTATATTTAACTGTTCCAATAGATGTTGCTTTGTTCTCATGCATTCTTTGTGACATGCTTTGTGTTCATTCAGGCCATCACTCCTGACTCTGCATAGTACCTTAATGATTCTAATGGTAAATCAGTCTACAAGCAGATTAAACACATACAGCTTGATTATATAGGTTACATGCACACTGTAAAGAGAAAAAAATCCACGTCAGCGTCTCACCCTTCCAGAAGCCACCGCATCCACTGCATTCATTGCGTTTTATCTTCTGAGGCGCAACTCATTTATTAGGCAAGAAAAAACACCAGTCGATTCACCCAATGCATCAAACTACATTTGTCTGGCTGATAATTGCTCCAGTTTATCAGGAAGTGCTGATTTTGTTCTTTCGGCTCATTGGATGGAAAAGCAGCGTTATTCACAAATGTTTTATTTGATATTGATAGTTTAATCCAAAACACTCTTTATACCAGGGCTATTCAATTGGCGGCCCGCGGGCCGAACCCGGCCCTCGAAGCTATTTCTTCCGACCCTCCAAATATTGTGACCAAGACATCAAAAATACATTTAGTTCAGTGGAAAAACTGCCGAGGTATGAAATTTTGTGCATCTGTTCAATACAGCACGAGCTGCAGTTGAAGGCTGCAGAGCGTGAGTCACCTGACATTACAGCGAGTGGAGCGAGGAGCCGAAAACATTTGGATATGATTGGAGAAAAGGCCTTTTAAACACTGCACTGTGATTGTTGATAGAGATGCAATGATTAGCCTATTTCACTATTAACCGCGCTTTAATTCATTACGGTTAATTATTCGTAAAGGCCTCTCAACGCCGCGTTTCTATTGCACAAAACAAAACTGCTGAAACAAAGTTATGCCAACTGTGTGCTAGTTTAAAGTTCCGAGCTTATACCGAGGCTAATATGCACACACACTGGATTAACTATAGCAGCAGGCCGTTCACATATCACGTCTTTTCCGCACATTATTCCTAATGGAAACATGCACATGGCTCGCAAGCAGACCTCCAAGAGCACGCAGTAGAAATGATCTCACGCTGTAGTGGTGAGAGTTGTGCGTGGCTTTCAGTGCAATGCAAACAAGATATGTTAAACAAATTATTAAAAACTATTCAAATGATTATGTATGTATGAACGCAGATAATAACAACATAACATTAGACAAATACTATTTTTTATTTATTCTTATTTTTATTTATTTATTCATTGTCCTGTCATTTATTTTTATTGTAAAATTATCACTCATGTTTAAATCAAAAACTTTATCGTTTATTTTTAAGACCAAGGAGAGAAATGGACTATAGTTTGTCTTTTATTAATAGCTTGTGCTGTTCTTGGTCACTGAGCAGCAATAAACAACACTTTAAAATACAAGCAGTTTTCTTGTGATTTTCTAAACTAGTGGTGTTCTGAATTTAATAAATGCATAATAAACATGATAACTGGGAAACCATGATTATTCTTCAGACTATAATCGTACAAGCAATACACTAATTTTGCTGCTTTGAAATACAATTTTTCAATATGTTTGTAAAAAAAAGTCACATTGTACAATGCAGTGATGTTATGTAGTTTCAAAATACAACATATTAACATTTTAATCTAGAAAAAGCCAACGTGGGTGTCTTCAGGAGCAAAAATACAGCATATGGGCTCTTACATTGCTGTTGTGTCATCACTTAAATTGCAAGTCATATGTTTCCACTCCAACTCCTCATTTGGGATGCTCTTCATGAACTGGCCCCCACGACAAACTAATTGAATAGCCCTGCTTCATACCTCAGTGTGGTGGTGTAGAAGAGTAAATCCTACAAGGAGCGTATATTTAAAATGAATTTCTCTAAAGACAGATATATTGAAATGTGCATGTTTACACCACAATCAAGCAAAATAATAATGTCTTTATAAATGATTTGGACATTCCCTTGTGCAATTCCAGAAAGTTTAGCATTGATTAATCGAGCACGAGTACTTGTGTTTGTGTGTATTTCCCCCAATGCAAGCAGTAAATCGTGTGACCTCCTGATCCAAATACTCCACATAATCAATCATTAACCAACAGTGGCTGTATATACAAAGCACAGCCTTCACTCTTCTCTTCAGCGCTGGAGAAACGATCATCATGGCTTTATTTCAGATCTGCTTGATCTCAGTGTTGAGCTTCTGTGCGGCACAGGATGACGATATCATGACTCCTGTGGTGAACATCAACTCTGAGCTAAAGGAGCTTAAAGCTTCAATTGCTGAGCTAAAAACAGATCTGTTCACTGCTAAAAGTGAACTCCAAGAACAGAGAAGCTTGGTTCAGGACCTGCGGAAACAGATTAAAGGTAAACGCACTTGTTTGATAGACCTTTACATGCATTATTCACACAGCGATAGTGATTAAAAGCACTTTGCATTTTACTGTTATTCAAAATGCTGTTTTTGTGATTGCACAAACCAAACTAACCACTATTCCTCCACAGAGAGTCCTAAAGTGGCGTTCACTGCCTCCATGTCAGAGACGGAGAGTGCAAGCCGAGGGCCGTACACTACAGAGACCAAACTCATCTTCGATAAAGTCTTAACCAATGTTGGAGATGCGTACAACCCGGCCACAGGTTTGTGTTTATTCAGATTTAATTTAGGTTATTTGCATAGCATTTATCACTGTAAATACAAATAAGTTACAAATTATACTAAAGGTGCACATTATTGCGACATTACAGATATGTATTTATATGTAACGGAGTAAAAATAATGTTTAAATTCATGTTTCAATTGGGAACACTCACCAATGGTTGTTGCATTACCTGCAATCGCGTCCATCACAGTAGGGGGCGGTGTCACGTAATTTACCAGCAGTCCCGAGAAGCCTCTCTGCTGGTGAGCTGCTTTGGTGATCGCTCGTCTTATTAATTGAGTTTACATCAGCACTTGTGAACTTTGAAACTCTCTTTATTTCATTTTAAGACTCCAATAGCCTTTAATACTTTTTAAGACACCGCAAACACCCTGGAATATTTTAATATCGTGCACTTTTTTCAATGCAGGCTCATTGTGGATACGTACCCCTGTCTACATTTCCAGAGAGTGCAAATAATGTAGTCAGTGTCACGGGTTGAGGTTGGGGAAAGGAGAGCGAGGACTCAATTGCAACACAATGGGTATTTATTTATAATAAAAAATAAAGGAAAAAGGGCAAAACAAACTACCCCGAGGGGTAAAACATTAATTAAACAAATAAACAGACAAACTTGACTGGCAGGGATCAGGACTAGGAACAGGACTGGAAACAGGACTTGAAACGGCATGAAACGACAATCATTGACGATGGACGACAACGAACTGGCACAGGACAGCAAACATGAGGAGAATTTAAAGCAAAAGTAATTAAACAGACAGGTGAACATGATAGACTAATAATGGGTTAACAAGGAGGGTGGGGCTAGACAATAGACAGGAGAGCGCATGACAACACAAGCCACGCACTCACATAGAGACTAGAACACGCAGCCAATGAGAGAACTCATTAACTGCGTGCTCATATGACGCCACAAGCACGTGGTGTGTGTGTAAACACACACACACCACGTGCTAAACACAACAACAGAGGACTAAACGTGAGACACAAGCACACGATAAAATGAAAACATCTTACCGTGCGCTCACACACGCAGCGTGCATGTTTCAACCCAGCGGCACCCGAAACAGAACCCGACTAGACTGAAAGGCGCTGGGAATGAAACACAAGCCGCAGACAAACAAATCACAAGGACAAGAGCGCGCAATCGTGAATACGCCCAGACCTCACGCGGGACAGCGCAAGGTCCGAGCGCACCCACAATCGGCACTCATACAGACACAATGACAACACATAGGACTAGACAGAGCTAGTGTCCGGACTCTGCCACAAAAAACAGAAATTAACTAGACAGGAGTGGCAGAACCCTGACAGTCAGAGGTATGTCTTGCTGCGTTTTGTCTTTAAAATGAATACCACAGGGCAGTTTGACGCCACTGACAGCTTCTGTTCCTTTTCGCGCTACAGCGGACCGTTTACCTCCGAGCGGACAGCTTTTCTGCTGTTATCAATTGCCCAGTTGCTCGCCGTGTATGCTGGTGGACATGGGATGTGGAGCATAGTTGATCGCGCCGATAAAATTCGAGTCCAGCAAAGAATGGTTCCAGAATTCAGGTTAAGCAAAAAAAAATAATAATAAACAACAAGCTGAAAGTGTGGTGAAATCATGTAGCTTTACTTTTTCTAAATTGTTTTTGAAGACACTATCGGTTGGGTTTACTAGCCGGTACCAGTCAGTGCGTGGACCAGTCGGTCAGTCGACAGCAAGCTGGCCTGTTCGGCTGAACTCAATATTACGCCCTCTGTTAAATTAACATGAGAAGAGGGCGTGAGAAATTTGGGATCATCAAAAAGTGTACACAGTGGCCTCTGGTGGATTTGCTAAAGCTAAAACTGCGAGCAGATGTACCTCCAGTTATGTATTTCTCTATCCACAGAAATGTAGACCTGGGTACGTATCCGCAATGAGTCTGGGTTGACTTTTTTAACTGCAGAGTACATTGAAGGAAGGATGTGTCTACAAACTGCAAATAAGACCTTTTTGACGCATTTACACAGCACTGTTTTTGCTCAGCGTGCTTTAAAATGTGTCTGTTGCAGGAGTTTTCACCGCACCAGTTAAAGGTGTGTATTACTTCAGGTACTCCGGCTCTGCGTTTTCTACTCACGATATGGGTCTGAGCATCTTTAAGGGCACCAAAAGATTTGTGTCTTCGTACGAGTATCACTCTAGCGACCGCAACGACCAGATGTCCAATGGAGCAGTGATGGAGCTGGATGTCGGAGAGCAGGTTTGTATGAACCTGTGGATCAGATCCTGGATCTTTGTAGATCGACGATACAACTACTCCACTTTCACAGGATACCTGCTTTACCCACTGGAAACTGCTTGATCTGTGAATTACTTCGTGAAATATCAAAACAAACTGTTGAAGTTGGTATTAAATGTGCATTCTGAGTTGCCAAACCACAGAAAAATAAATGTTTTATCAACCCATCCAGATTAATTTGAATGATCTAAAGCCGCCTAGTAAATAAACGTATCAAAAATGCTTTTATATGTTGGCTGTGTCCACTAACAGTTTTATAGCAAAGTCCCTTTAAGGCAAGTCATTTCACTCGGTGGCCATCTTTGAAACTCCTCTCGGGCGGGATGCTTGGACATTCTGTCTAAATTGGGAAACCTCAAATTCTCCAAAACTTTTTGCCAAGCTTACGATTACATTACATATTTGGAATCAGCAATAAGATTAAGCAACAGCCATCTCATTCATTCATTCATTTTCTTTTCGGCTTAGTCCCTTTAATAAGCCGGGGTCACCACAGCGGAATGAACCGCCAACTTATCCAGCATTTGCCCTGCCCCGGATGCCCTTAGAGCTGCAACCCATAACTGGGAAACATCCACACATTCTCATTCACACACATACAATACGGACAATTTAGCTTACCCAATTCACCTGTACCGCATGTCATTGGACATGTGGGGGAAACCGGAGCACCGGGAGGAAACCCACACCAACAACCATCTCATAATAATAATAATAATAATAATGCCTTTTATTTATAGGCGCCTTTCAAGACACTCAAGGACACCTTACAATAGATCACAATTACATAATAAAAACAAGCAGTAAAAATAACAATCAACATAATATCAAACCAGCAAATCATTAAAAGCAATTCTAAACAAAAATGTTTTTATCTGAGATTTAAAATTGGAAATAGAGTCCACCTGGCGAATGTGTAAGGGCAGGGAGTTCCATAACTTATGTGCTGCACAACTAAAAGCCCTGCCACCAAATGACTTCAACTTGAAGTTTGGAACTGACAACAGTTCAGCAGAAGATGATCTCAGTGAGCGTGAAGGAGTGTACAAATGAAGAAGGTCAGAGAGATAGGGTGGGGCCAGGTTATGAAGAGCTTTATACGTTAGGAGGAGGATTTTATATTGTATGCGATAGTGAACAGGGACCCAGTGCAGGTGAAAGAGAGCTGGAGTTATATGATCAGAAGTGCGCGAGCGGGTGACTATCCTAGCCGCTGAATTCTGAATTAACTGCAGTCTATGGAGTTGCTTATCAGGAATGCCAGACAAGAGTGAATTGCAGTAGTCAATCCGTGATGTAACCAAAGCATGAACAAGGACTTCAGTACTTTGCTGAGATAGTGAAGAGCGAAGTCTAGCAATGTTACGCAGATGAAAAAAGGCGGAACGCGAGATGTTACTAATATGAGGACCAAATGAGAGGATGCCATCTAGTATAACCCCAAGACTTTTAACATGAGTTGAGAAATTGACAGGGGAGTTATCAATAAACAGAGGAAAAGATTGAGATTTGGATAAAGTAGGCTTAGAGCCAACAAGAAGGGCTTCAGTTTTGCTGGCATTTAATTTTAAGAAATTATTCGTCATCCATATATTAATCTCTTGTAAACATTTAGTAAGGTCAGAAGGGGGGTGAGATGTTGTAGGTTTTGTGGAGATATAAACCTGTGTATCATCTGCATAAAAATGAAAGTTGAAAAATCAAACAAAATCAGCATATTTTTAGCAATAAAATATAAATAAATAAATAAATACTTGTATCAGAGCTTCAACAATGAGAAGAGAATCAGCTGATGGTCGCCTAGCAACCTACAACCTATGAAACTTAAAAATTCAACCCTTTAGCCAGCACTCTGACGTGGACGCACTGAGGTGCTGTTTTTGCACATGTCAGTGTGATAATATTGACATCGAATTCAAAACAAATACTTAGGAGATGTGTAGCTTTTGACCTATTGCTTTTCTGTGTTGCTTCAGGAATAATTTAATTATTTGTTTATGAAATAGTAAAATGTTTAGTGCAGTGCATTTATTTTACATTACTTAAGCATCTATAAGTTTTTTCATTTTGAGCATTATAAACTCTAGATCAGGGATGTCAAACTCAATTCCTGGAGGGCCGCAGCCCTGCACAGTTTAGTTCCAACCCTGCTTCAACACACTTACGGGTAGGTTTCAAACAACCCTGAAGGACTCAATTAGTTTGATCAGGTGTGTTTAATTAGGGTTTGAACTAAACTGTGCAGGGCTGCGGCCCTCCAGGAATTGAGTTTGACATCCCTGATCTAGATGATGGATAATAAAGCTCAGAGTGTCTTTCCAAAGATACATGAACTGTGGATGTAGACCAAATTATTCAGCAACTGTTGCTGTTGTAGTTTAGGATGGTAAGTTTTGAGAAAATGCCTCTGACGGTGAGGGAAAGAAACCGATATAGCCTCAGAAAACGTTTTACAGAAATCTCATTTTGCGTGCTATCTTCATCACATTTGAATTATAAACTCATGAAACACTTGGCTTTCGAGTCATATTTTTTCGAGGACATTATATTAATGCTTTCCTGTGTTTGTATATGGAAAAACAAATATTGAACACAATACAATTTTTTTCTCATGACTTCATAATGTATAACTTGTTATATTTAATGCATGTTTATGCATTGACGCATAATTAGCATGTAACTTCCACATTTTACCACAGTAAAGCCCGAAGTGTCATCTTTCCAATGACACCTAGTTTGTGTTTATAGCGTACTGGTGTCAGGAACTGTTACTGTTTAAAGTCAGGTAGGTGTAAATCCCCAAAAGTGAGTGCTGGGTAACAGCGTTCACCGGTCTGCGGTGATAAAAAGGTGAAGGACCATGGCCTAAAGTTGAAAGAGGGAAACAATGACAAGCAAGAAAACATATTCACAAGAATGAGGTTTATTCGCACAGCACACAACAGTACATTACAAAAGACTAATAAACATGCAGTTGGGATGTGTGAATGTTATAAAAACAAGGAGACTATAGAACATGCATTTATGCATTGCCCAATATATCACATAGAAAGAAACAGACTATTCACACAGTTACATGAAAAACAAGTTGAACCAAACAGGAAGAACGTGTTAAAGTTTAGCACAGGGGATGTGTGTTTTAGCTGTGTGTTAAGTCACAGAATTTAGTGTTTAGTAGAGTTTTTATTTATTGGAAAATCGATGTAATATGCAGAGGAAAGGGGTTTTTGTTTGTTGGGTTATTTACTTATTTGGATTGTTTCACTATAGGAATTAAATGGGTTACTTAACTCCTGGTCCACACTCCAGTCCAGTTGGTGGCAGTAATGCTCCAAAAAGCTGGTTGCCAACCACCATAACATTACAAGTAGAAGAAGATCCCTACAACTTGAATGAATCCTGCCTCATGGTAAAGTTACCCTCTAAATTGGCATTGAGCAACTACCTGAAAATCAGCCTTGATCAGCAACACAATGGTAATTTTGTTCCTCTTTTATGCAGTTTTGTGATATGTAAATAGCATAGCTTAACTTAGTTAGCCTACTGACAAATAATAATGATTATGTGACAAAATAATTGCTGTTCCGTGTTATTTTTATAAATACAGCAGCCTAACTATCAGGAGTTTTAGGCGACGGTACATCGTGACTTCAGAAGGCAGTAGCATTTTATTCATATGATTTCCATGCTAAATATGCAATGTGATGCTAACTCATGAGCTAACTAGTAAAACCAGGATTAGAGACACAAATCAAGCCAGAAGCCATTCTGGTTTTACTAGCTAGCTGATGATTTAGGCCCAATCCCAATTCTGTTTTTGTACCCCTACCCCTTCCCCTTCCCCTTGGCCCTTACAACCGAGGGTTGTAAAACTTCCCCCTAAGAATTGGGACAGCACTTCAACACCTGCACACGTCATCATATGTCATCGCCATCTCTTGCTTCATTTGAGATCAAACGATCACGATTGCTGGAGTTACTCCAGTTGTGTTATTGCTTGGTGTTTATCTTCAGGAAATCACTGAAGGCGTATATTATGTTATCATAACCATCTAATGTGGCGATAAGATTGTAACTGTACTGTGTATTTACACAGTGGCCATATTAATCTGTGTAAACACACGAAAACAACATTAACATTATAGCAGACACTGTAAAAGCTCATTCCCAGACACTAGACATTACTGACAGGGTATTCCAGTGTCATCGAGTGTCAGAATGTTGAGGGACTGCTGTACAGGAGTTATGATTATGGATTATAGATCGACAAATTTAGCGTTTTCTTTTTTTTTAAAAGCATGACGTAAAAAACGAACGCCGTTATGAATATAATTAAACGTGTTTGTTTGTCGTAACAATTCATAATAATGACAAAAAATACTAATTTGTGGATCTCCTTACTTCCGGGTTCAGCTATCCTGCCGCTGTGGCTGGTGCATTCTGGCAAATTTTCTTACACCTCCATTTTAAGTGTGGTCCTGAAAAATCTTCGTTCGAAGGGGTGTATACGCCTTGCCCTTAGCCCTACGCCTTCAAGCTAAAGAGAATTGGGACACGACTACACCTTGACGTGAGCGTGCAAAATGAGGGGTAGGGGTAAGGGGAAGGGCTAAGGGGAAGAATTAAGATTGGGCCTTAGCCTCGCCTAAAAACTTCTGGTAAGGAAATTGTGAAAAATTGTTTAAGGTTATTTGACAGAATTGACATTGTAAAAAAAGTTTATAAAATGCCTGAAAATGACTTAAAAGTATTTAAAAGATTTGGTGGTTCATTCCACTGTGACAACTGTGATAAATAAGGAACTAAGCCGAACGAAAATGAAGGATTGAATGAATGAATGCTATTTTGATGTACAGACCAAACATGTTTGTCTCTATTGTTGGAATTTACAATAATTTCCATGCGCGTTCAATATAAAAGGTCAGGAGAGGTTTTTCTTCAATGTCAAAAATCGTAACAATTTATTGAATACAAATGAATAATTCAATTCACAGAATTCTGTTATCCACAAAGCAATGCAAAAGTTACATTCGGGAGTTGCGCAACTGTTCATTTTCTGACTCCAACTTTTATAGGCAGCTGATATTAACAGGTGGAGTTTAGTGAAGTTTGTCACTTGTCAATCATTCTCCAGTCCTCCATTGGCCACACCCATCCATACGTCCTCTTTTTGAACGAATTGTCTGCACAACATTAAAAGCCTAAGCCTTCCTCAAATATTCTGTGCTCACAGGAGGCTTTGCTGCAGAGCTCAAGTTCCTTTTAGACAAGCATTTATCTACTTCTGCACAAAAGCATCATTAGTATGCAAACATATCAGACGCAAAAGAAGAATTTCAGTTAATATTTTACCTTAAGGGGCGCCACGGTGACGTAGTGAGTAGCACGTTCGCCTCACAGCAAGAGGGTTGCTGGTTCGAGCCCTGGCTGGGTCAGTTGGTGTTTCTGTGTGGAGTTTGCATGTTCTCCCCGTGGTTGCGTGGGTTTCCTCCGGGTGCTTCGGTTTCCCCCACAGTCCAAAGACATGTGGTACAGGTGAATTGGTTAAGCTAAATTGTCCATAGTGTATGAGTGTGTATTGATGTTTCCCAGAGATGGGTCGCAGCTGGAAGGGCATCCGCTGCGTAAAACATATATGCTGGATAAGTTGGTGGTTCATTCTGCTGTGGCGACCCCAGATTAATAAAGGGACTAAGCTGAAAAGAAAAGGAATGAATGAATTTTACCTTAAGCAATACCAATACAATTGTGTAATGAACAAACAAGATACAAAAAAATATATATATTTTTTTCCCAACACTATGTAGCTCTTAAAACTGCATACTAACTAAATGTGTTCACACACACACACACACACACATGCAAAACACCAATAATAAAAAATAGCTGATATTGGCTGACAGTAACTGAGACACACTGTTAACTGGTAACTAATGAAAACTACTTCATACTGTCGATAACTAATAATAAACTTTTAAAACCTTCTGCTGTATTTTGAATCATATTAATGAATCAATTATGGTATTTAACCATAAATGTCTTTTAATGTGAATGTACGTTAGATCTCGATTTGCTATTAGTAAGACATTTGGTTAATTATGATGCACTGTAATGCTGTATTCACACCAGACGCGGCAATTCACGCGTAAATAGACGCATTAACATTTGAGTTTACTCGCTCCCATTTGCGCGTATTGCGCCGCAGGATGCCTATTCACGCCTTTTCATTGACTTAACATGTAAATCACTCGCGCTTGACGCATCTTCCGCGTCTGGTGTGAATGCAGCATAATGTAATATTGTAAGAAATTATGAATGCACACAGTGTGGATGTGATATTACTTTATTTACTTTTCAAAATGCAAGCAACAAAACAAATATAAAATCTCACATGAAGCTTCAGAGAATGTAACAAATGAAGCGATCAACAAAATATCAGAAGAGAGATACTTAATGCCAATTGATTGATTTTTCTTGTTTTTCCCCCAAAAGCTGTAAAGCTCCATCTCTGCATCTCTCTCACTGTGGACTCTTCAACCTGGTGCCGTGTCCATGAGGTAAGCGTTCCTCTCCTTTCTCCGGTTACACCAGCCCAGGGGTGTTCAACTCGGTCCTGGAGGGCCAGTGTGCTGCTTAGTTTAGCTCCAACTTTCTTCAACACACCTTTCTAGTATATCTAGTAAAAGCTTGATTAGCTTGTTCAGGTGTGTTTGATTAGGGTTGGAGCTAAACTCTCCAGGACCGAGTTTGGACAACCCTGATTTAGAGTCTCTAGTAAACAACTAGGGCAGGGGTGTCCAAACTCGGTCCTGGAGGGTCGGTTTCCTGGAGAGTTTAGCCCCAACCCCAATCAGACACACCTGACCCAGCTAATCAAGCTCTTACTAGATATACTAGAAACTTCCATGGCAGCGTGTTGAAGGAAGCTGTAGCTAAACTATGCAGGACAGCGGTCCTCCAGGACCGATTTTGGACAGCCCTGATTTAGAGTCTCTAACAAACAGCTAGGGCTGGGGTGTCCAAACTCTGTCCTGGAGGGTCAGTGTCCTGGAGAGTTTAGCTTTAACTTGCTTCAACACACCTGCCAGGAAGTTTCTAGTATATCTAGTGAGAGCTTGATTAGCTGGTTCATGTCTGTTTGATTAGAGTTGGAGCTAAACCCTCCAGGACACCGCCCCTCCTGACCGAGTTTGGACACCTCTGCACCAGCCTGATCTCATGAGGAAACGTTTATTGTACATTTTGTCAGTTTAGTAGCTAATTCATATAA
>CAIGQQ010030960.1:544172-555059 GCA_903798035.1 Danio albolineatus | reverse complement strand
CAACTATAGAATCGCCACAACGGATTAATTACTATAGCTGTTTTGTTACCATAGCAATTATAGAATTGCCACAACAGATCAGTTACTATAGTTATTCTGCTACCATAACAACTATAGAATCGCCACAATGAATTAATTACTGCAATAACATAAACATTATATCACAGTCATTAGCACTCACAAATTAAAAACAAAAGCATTGGAAAGAAGGACTCAGTTGCACCATGTTGCGCTCTTCTATTCAAATGAATAAGGGCACAGTCTTTATATTTCTGTAGTGTCTGCTGATGTGCCACTTTGAAGAGCTCTTTGATGCCGTTTAATTCCGTACCTTCGTTATCAGTGTTTCAAGTTAATCCAAAGCCCCTTTAAGATAAGCCAATCCACTCGGTGGCCATATTTGCAGTAATTCCAATTCATCCGCATGTGTATGGAGAAACTGAAGTCATACAGCAAAGATCAGCGAGTTCATCATCCTCTTCAATAGTCTAAATTCACACAGCCATCTTTGTCTTCTGGGCGTTTCCTCTCCTCTGATTGGTCAGTTTTCGATGGACCGATTGATCGATTCGATTCTACAGATCTCCAAAGTAGAAATGAATGGATCTGTGTCGAATATTAGCATCATTGACCCACAACAATGTACAGTAGCCATGACTGTCAGTGTGTTTGTGTGCCTTTTTAACCAGTTTCTATTCCAATTAGCATGTTAAGTGCAGTTTAAAGTATAAATTGAAATGCAAAGTCGAAGCATAAATGCTAATAGTGTTAAGCTAAGCAAAAAAACAGCACTAAATACACTTTCATGCTATAACGCCAATCACTAATGATTAAATATCAAAAGAATATCCACAAGATAAATGTAAATGAGAGGGACATGAGGGGTTTAAATGACTGAAAAACAGCAGAATGTGGATCGCAAGTGCCCACAATTCACAGTTTGTGAATGTATGTCGGATCCAAACATTGGTAGCTTGAAGCAGATGTAAATATGAGCGGTTTGTGATGCGTTTCTGTGGAGATCCAAGTGTAGCTGCCATTACGGCTCATTGTTTTGTTGTCTGTCAGGTCTCCGCAAAGGTCACGTGACTGAAATTGATCAATAAGTCAGGATGTTTAGAAGGCAGGACTTCATTTGAATGGCAAAGTCTCCCTTTTCTAGTACAAAACAGTCTTGGTTTGTGTTCATGATTTGAGGCGTTCCAGAATTGCAGATACGTTTAAAGCAGTTTTCCTAAACTGGCACCAAACAAATGTGTGATTTACAGAAAATAAACGCAAATATTGCTACAAATATTAAGAAAAGCCGTTGCAAAATCAGTCATTCTATCAAAAATCAGAAAAATTATATAGTATCTAAAGCTTTTTTTAGGAGAAACTGTATTATGTAACCCCGTAAATGACTGCTTGCTTAATCATATGCGCTTAATGTTGTGTTTACACTGATTCATTCAGCTAATGCTTTTATCCGAAGCAATCAGAAATAACCTCTACATAGACCACAGGCCTGCTTCTTTTAATCGTGATCATTTTATCTCCTTTTCCAGATATTAATCTGGCTGGTGAGCCCAAACCTCACCGGTCAAAGACCATCAAGCGCTCTGCAGGGGACATGTACAGGTTGGCGTTTCAGATGATTTTCTTCTATTATTTGTTTAATTGAGTTCTGTTGAATGATTCTGTCGCTTTTCTCCTCCTTCAGTTCTTCGTTTGATCTGGACTACGACTTTCAGAGGGATTACTACGACAGGTGAGTGCTCGTGTTTTAAAGAGCTTTTCTATCATTCGTTAAAGCCTCACCATGTCTGTCTGGACTGGGATTTGAGGGACTGCTGTTTCCAGGAATTTGCATTAATCTGTTTGTGTGTTTACTGGTTTTGGTGGTTTACAAGGACACACATTTGTTTAATTCAATTCATCTTTTTTAGTATAGCGTGTTTACAGTGTATATTGTGTCAAAGCAGCTTCTCATGGATTATAGTAGATTGAAACAGTGTCAGTCCAGTTTTCAGTGTTGAAGTTTAGTTCAGTGTAGTTTAATATTCACTACTTAGAGTCCAGTCACTGAAGAGTAACCCATCGATGCGCAGCCCTACAAGTCCCTAAAACTTCGAGAGAAACCAGGTTCAGTTGGGCACGACCATTATTCTATGGCCAATCGTCTTGTACAGAGCTGCAGTCTAGTCACCAAAGGCTGGAGAACGCTGGACGTCCATCGTGGAGAAGCCGCAGGTGGGGTTGGTCACGGGCTGGTGAACAGGCTGGCCCTTTAGGAACAAGGCGAGGATTTGTCTGTTACTGAGGTCTTACAGGGATCGGTCTCATGCTCTCCACTCCTCTGTGACCACCACAGCAGCTGCTCAGGATACGGCCTGGTCCAAGATTATGGAAACCTCCATTTGTTTAATGACATTAATATGACCCACACTGCCAGTAAACACTTTAAAATAAGGTTGCTTTAGCGATGAACTAATAATGAGGACGCTCTGCAAAAAATCCACACAGTTCCTTCATGTTGTCCCAACACAAATTAATTAAGTTAACTCAAAGCCTCACCATGTCTGTCTGGACTGGGATTTGAGGGACTGCTGTTTCCAGGAATTTGCATTAATCTGTTTGTGTGTTTACCGTTTTTAGTGGTTTACAAGGACACACATTTGTTTAATTCAATTCAATTCATCTTTATTTGTATAGCGTGTTTACAGTGTAGATTGTGTCAAAGCAGCTGAACATGGATTATAGCTGATTGAAACAATGTCAATCCAGTGTTCAGAGTTCAGTTCAGTGTGGTTTAATATTCACTGCTGAGAGTCCAAACACTGAAGAGTAATCCATCGATGCGCAGCTCTACAGCTCCCGAACTATGCAAGCCAGAGGCGACAGCGGCGAGGAAAAAACTTCACCAATTGGCGAAAGTGAAGAATTAAAAAACCTTGAGAGAAACCAGGCTCAGTTGGGCACGACCATTTCTCCTATGGCCAGACGTCTTGTTTAGAGCTGCAGTCTAGGCGCCGGAGGCTGGAGAACGCTGGACGTCCATCGCAGAGAAGTCGCAGGTGGGGTTGGTCAACGGCTGGCCCTTCAGGAACAATGCGAGGACTCGTCTGTCACTGAGGTCTTACAGGGATCAATCTCATGCTCTCCACTCCTTCATGACCACCTCAGCAGCTGCTCAGGATACGGCCTGGTCCAGGATTATGGAAACCTCTATTTGTTTAATGACATTAATATGACCCACACTGCCAGTAAACACTTTAAAATAAGGTTGCTTTAGCGATGAACTAATAATGAGGACGCTCTGTAAAAAATCCACAAATCCCAACACAAATCAATTAAGTTAACTCAAATGTCTTGTGTTTTACAGGATGTACTCATACCCGTCACGTGTTCCTCCTCCTCCTCCCCCTCTGTCTCGAGCTGTGATCCCGTCTAAGCGTGCGCGTGTGAGTGTGAGCGGCAGCAGGAGGACCAAGAGCAGCTTCAGCTCCAAGAGCAGCCAGCGCACGTCCCGCACCAGTGAGACACACACACACACACACACACACCATCATCCCTCACCAGTGAGACACACCATTACAGTCACATTTAGCAGACGCTTTTGTCCATAAATGTACTTTTTTGTTTAGATATGAAGTATTATAAGAAAGTGTCTGGTGCAAGTGTTGAGCTAAGTGTCTACAAGTGGTTTGTAGGGTTGGGTTGATAGACGATACCATCGTCCATGGCCGATAGACGTCACGATGCTGAGCCGGCATTGCGATGCTCTGGCCCGCCCCCGTCACAGCAGCAACCCGCACGTGTGAAAAACACACAGAGACCTCGTTTACATTAATATGTCTTAGTTTTAAGTTTTTGAACGAAAACGATCCACATCCACACTTTGCATCTAAGCCTTTTTTGAACAGCTCTCCGTCCACACTACACCACTGAAAACGCTCTGTCAGGCAGTCAGCGGGTGCCTTGAGCACAAAACCCCAGAGAGCAGTGCACGTGGGACAGTTTATCAAGGATGTACCGCTAGATGGCATCTTACCATAGTGGTTAACGTGATGTTTAATTAATCTTGTCTCCATCTAACAACTCTTGGGTCTTTTGAATCTATCTGGGTCTAGCTTCAATCTTTCGCTTCACGCTTGTACTTAGTAATGTTAGCGTAAACCTCAGATACTGTTGGTTGGTTCCTGTTGGTTGTGCAACCAAGTTGGTCGACGCTGTTATAAGGACACAGATCACTCTGCCTATTCATGCCAGAGTCCTGCGAGAAAAGTGATTGACAGGTAGTCATCTGTGTGTAACTTATCTTTATTTATTGATGATTTGGTTGTGGGTGAAATAATAACAAATTAATTATTTGTGTCCTACCGATTCAGCTAACTGACCCGCATGGTCTTTGTTACGACTTTCAAGTTCAGCTCTAGGGGTTAAAAGACATAACATTTCATGTGATTTCAGTTTGTGGTGAGTTGGTGGCAAAAATATCAAAACGACAACCAAAATACTGCAAAAATAAGTGAATTTTGTTATAAAGGCCCTTGCACACCTAGACGTTTTTTGGTCGACGTTTAACCCCTCGTGACTAAATAAACGGTGCCAATGTGATCGTGCACATCAATGCGCAAAGCGGCAGGCGCAAAAGCGTCATTTAAAAACAAAAAAATCCTCGTACTCATTTTTTTGTTTTGCGCCTTGACAGTAAGCTCAGCCTGCTGGTTTGTCCGTTCACACACATTTTAATCATCACATGATCTTTTATAACAAAATCACATGACTTTTTTAATGCGCATGCTGGAATTTATGCGGCAAAAGTGTTTTCATCATAGTTTATGCGCATCTTTTCTTATCGAATGAAAAGTTTATCCTACTCCGTTATGTGCATTTTCTAAATTTATGCACATCTTAGCGTTTCCATCCTCCTATTTTTATGTGCATTTTGGATGTGCATCAAAAATGGTTGATGGAAACGTAGCTACAGATTTGAGTTTATATTTGACAACAGTATCTGTGAGAAGTCAGTAAGTTAAGCACAGTGTTATGACATTAACTAGCGTTTTCAGAAAAAAAGATGTCCTGTATTCACGTCAATTTGACAGAAATGTGAGGCAGTTACACACAGGGAAAGGTCATCTTCAGGATCCTTTCTGATGGGTTATTCTTAAAGCTGGCATTTAGAGCATCTTTGTGTCAATAGAAGTGCTGTGATGCTTTCAAAACACATGAAGCAGTTTTCAACGATGATAATTATAATAAATATTTCTTGATCATCAGATTATAATGATTTCGGAAGGCTCATGTGAATCTGTAGACTGGAAAAAATAACAAAAATAAACATTTTACAGTATATTCAAATGGAAAACACATCAAATTGTGTCATTTCAGTTTCACAATCCAATCAATGCTGTTGTTGAGCTCAACGTTAACAGTTTTAGTGAGCTTTGGTGAGCTTAATTCATTAAAAACATGAAATCTATCAAACACGAGGATATATTTGAGGTCTGAAGGGTGTAGTAACTGCTGGTTTTCCCTGTTTTGTGTGTTTCCAGTGAGAGCTGATGATCTCCAGACCATTAAGAAGGAACTGACTCAGATTAAACACAAAGTGGACTACCTGCTGGAGAGCCTGGAGCGCATGGAGAGAGACCACAGCAAGAAGTCAGGTACATATAAGAGAGAGAACCTCAAAACTCTTTTTAAAAGCGCACAGGATGTTTTTTGTATGACAATGAGCTCATGACAAATGGTTGGCAATTTTGTTTTTTCAGTTCATGACTACATGAAAAATTTGTTTGTTTGTTTTTTAAAGAGCGCCTATTATGGGTTTTTGAAAATGATCTTCATGTAGTGTGTACCACAGCTCTAAGTGAAGTGAAATGTCCAGCAGAGGCTTAAATCTGAAAGTGCACAGTGTTTAACACTATTGATTCATCTATAAAAGAGTCGACTCATAGTTTCTCAAACTTATCGCCATGATTACGAGTCTTTAGCCGTTTCAGCATGATGTGAACACGAAACATAAGCCCCGTCCATTTGTGCACATGCAAACCCGATTTGAAACCCCCAACCCCACCCACAAACACAATAGCAAGCGAAAGAACCAGTGTTGCCAGATTGGGCGGTTTGAAATTTTGATTGTGCAGGTAAAAACCTTTTGGAGAGGGTTTGGGCTGGAATCAGTCAGCTACATCTGGCAACACTGAGACGAGCACTATGGCAGACGCCGCGAACACGTTGTGCTCGGCTGGATATTATAGGAAGTGTGCAGATGAACCAGAGATGAGACTGTGAAGAGTCAGTGGTTGAGGTTTATCTCTGCAGAAATGCCTCAGCATTATAGCCCAGCCTTGTGCTGTGTTCCCTCTGAGGAGTTCTTCTGAAATCTACACGCTTACAGCGGAGGATTCGTCGACCATTTGTTAAAGGAAGGATCAGAAAAGATGTATGCAGGGGCGGACTGGCCATAGGGAGCACCGGGACATTTCCCAGTGGCCTGACGGTGACTCTGGCTTGCCACCATAAATCTAGTCTGCACCTTCTATGCACTTTCATGGCTGAAAATACTGTGCCAGTCCGCCCCTGGATGCATGGGACTCTGCAGAGCTTGACAGGAACTTTTTGTTTCTTTTTGTTTTTGTTTCTGTGTATCTGGTCATCTTCTTATATTCTTATATCGCGTCTAAAGCCACGTTGAAAATGCGTTTTCCAGGAGAAATAACAAATCGGGAGAGTGACGTTAGATGGGTCTGAAATACGGGCGATTCCCGGGAAAAACGGGAGTGTTGGCAGGAGGCATGGGCCGGCGTAAGATTCTGACGGTATGATAACCTTGGATAAAAATATCACGGTTTCACGGTATGACGGTATTGTGATTACTGCTCTAAAATATTTTCTTTTTAAATGTCTGGATAAAAAACAAAACAATTTTCCACTTTGAACACAATATATTTTATTTTGAGAAACATTTAAAGTATTTTGGAGCAGTAAACATGTCAGGCTGAATAATTAAAGTGAATCATTGACTTCTGCTGCCTTCATTTGTTTATAAAACACAGATTTCTTTTACACTTTACATCTAAAAAAAAAATGTAAATAAAAAATATTACCCATACCTTAGGAACGGTATAGCAGAAAATTTTGGCGGTATGAAAACCTTGACTATTCCATACTGCGGTTTACCTTGAAAACGGTTATCGTCCCATGCCTAGTTGGCAGAAATACTCACGCATACACTATGCCAGAGATGCCCAAAGTAGGGCCCGTGGGCCAAAATTGGCCCACTCTAACCTTTTGTTTGGCCCACCATCCCATCTGAGAGGAGAGTGAATATGATGGAGAGGGTTAAGGCGAATGCCTTTAACACAGAGATTGTAATCCATAATTTGACGCAACCTTTATTGTTTTATTGCTTTTATATCTACATAAAAAGCTAACTGAAATTAAATATTTCAATGAAATGCAAATAAAACTGATTATATAAAATGTAAATACTGTCACTTAATGGATAGAGAAGACATCGGTGATCAATAGGGCTGGGTGATACTGCAAAATTTAGTATCGATCCGATACCAAGTAAATACAGGGCCAGTATCGGCGATATCGATACAGATACCGATACTTTTACATTAAAAAGCATGCACTTGAACCTAAATGTACTTTCCTGTAGGGGAGAACAGTGTGTGATGATTTATGAGTTGAGTGCTCTCAAAGCAGCTATAATTAAATGCATATGTTAAATTCCAGGACAATTTTTAAACACTTTTAGGCCAAATAAAAACATTTTTATTATCGTAACGATCTGGATTTGCAAACACAAACTTATTATTAGAAAACAATGATTTTTTTAAAAACTTTGCTTCAGTCTGGGGTTTGCTTTTGTGTTTTTCCTACTAACACACTACAGCAAAAGATAACTGACTTAAAATCCTACTGTTCTAATCATGTATATTTTAAAATTCCAACATAATTCTTTAATGTGCTGAATATATTGGCTATATTTAATTAGCCTGATTATGAAAGTATTCATTTTGCTTTTTTTTTTTTTTCAAATTGGCATCAACTAATAAAGAATGTCCTGTATAACTGAAATATTAATTTCCCCACTGTAGCTAGCTACCTACATACTGATTGCCTCTCCGAAACGACTCGGCCAGTGACCTCTGTCTCAGGGCTGGTACTGCTGTGGGTCTGTCTGGAGGATTTGCCTCCTCTTCTATTCTTTTTTGCAGCTCTGCGTTCTCTTTTTCGTGTTTTTCTGTCTTATGTGTTTGTGTAGATTTGTGGTGTTGCCACAGTATCCAATAGACTTTCTACAAACATCGCAGTTTGCAATATTTTCATTAACTGCAGTAAAATAACTCCAAACAGCGCTCCTCTTTCTTTCCGTCATCTCAGAACAGCCAAAAGTGCTCACGCTTTGGCGCTGCTGAGTCACGTGATGAAAGGACAACTAGAGCAGAGAGGAACAACAGTGCATACGAGTTATAAAAAGGAGTGGGGTATTTAGAGGCATGTCCGCTCTTTTATGAAACAGGAGCAATGTACTTTAGCGTAAATTAAATAAAAGTATCGATCTCGGAAGGCTGCTATCGATCCGATATCAATACCAACGTTGGTATCGATACTATCGATATTAAGATCGATCTGCCCACCCCTAGTGATCAAATCAAGGCAAAAACCAGTGTAATTCTGTTATAAATTAGATTGCTTTGTTTTTACTGTAATAAGTTCATTATAAACTAAAAAAAAAGAAATAAATACTGTATTAGTTAATATAAAGCAATGTTTTCTAGTGTTTTTATATATATTATTAAACAAATTGAGAAATTACCCATGGCGACTATATTTACTTTCGGCCCACTAGACTCAATCAAGTTTGTTTTTTGGCCCTTCATAAGAAACCGTTTGGGCACCTCTGCACTCTGACTACTTCAGTACTGATAAGCCATGCTGGGCATTCTCTCACGCTGAATGATGTCAACCAATCGCAACCGACTGGGTCATCGGTCCAATCAGCGCAGATTAGCATCGTGCTAAGGAAGAGTTTGGGAACAAATTAACCGCTGAACGATTCATATAGGAGTCGCTGGGATAATTAGGTAAAAATAAATGCATGTTATAAGACAATGAACGTGTTTTTTGACCATGCATGTTGTTGGAGACCCCCAAAACCAAAATACGACCCTTTTTAATGTATAATAGGGGCTCTTTAAATAAACTCTCCGGTGTCTCATTTATAAACATGGTGTATGCACAAAACTGGCGGTGATTATGAGTACACCAGAATATATTAATTTATTTATTAATTAGTATGGCTCGTATGATAATTTAACACTTTTTTTTTTTTTTTTTTTTTAATAACACACCATGAGTTCTTTAAGCATTAGCAAACAGTTAAGTGGTTATTTGTTAAGCATCAAGTCTTCATTGATAGATGTTGGTATAGATTAACGAATCCGTAACAAAGTATGAAAACACAATCATTAAGCGCGTTATACATGTTCTTATAAGTCGAGATTACAGTATCTAGCTGTATTTATAAACTGATAATGCTTAACAAATGCTGATTTAACTAATTGCTAATGCTCTATAATAACTACACACTGTGAATCATTTATTAAGCATTACCGATGATTTAAAGTCAGTCAAATAGGTCAATATTTAAGTTAACTGTGTTTATTTAGACCTGTGTCCATTTCCCCGTCAAGTTTGTTTTTATAAACCACAACTTTTGCATGGGATGTGTCAAATGCACATTTCTTCCCACGTCTCATTTATAAATGCGACCCCAAATCTTTAGTTTGAACCCAGAATGGTCTTAATCCTGCAGAAATCTTACCTTCGTTTGTCGTAATCAAATGGTTCTGCTTCTTTCTGCTAGATGTGAAGAGCGCTAAAGCAGAAGAGGTGTCGCCGCAGCACTCCAAGAAAGAGCGAGAAAACACAGACATGAACGATTACGAGGATGATGGAGATCTGCTGGAGGAAGAGGAGGTGAGAAAACCACAAACACCAGCAGGAGAAATCAGATGTGTGATCCTCTGTCCCTCAAAAAAACCCAGCTCACGCTTTTGCGATTCACTGTTTTCTACATATAATCGTTCTACATGCTGTGAAGAAGAATATGTGAAGATATAACCATGACGTCGTTAACGTGGACTGAGTTAGGCCATGTCAAATCGGAGGCGTTTTGAGAAATTCACATTTATAGAAAAGCTTGTATTTAAAACTGCAACACATCTGAACTACAGTCCTGCATGGGACAGATTTTTCAGTCCCACTTCCGCAAATATATTATTTTATCCCACTCAAGCCAGCAGTATTAAGTTTTGTCCACTGCGATGGTAGACATAAGTAGTTTTTATTTCCACTGCTACTGTTATTTTTTTCACTTGCTTCCCTTTTGATTATAAGTAAAAAGGAACTAATACGTTTGATTGTATTTGAGTTTATTGGGCTAAATGCAGTGTTGAACATGCAGAGCAGAACATAGAAATACAGTCCGAATAGTAAAAAATAGGCTAATAGTTTTGCAGTGAAGCAAAAAAATAAACATTGATTGTTGGCCAAATAGAAAAGCATTTGGCTTAATACTGCTTCAAAAAGTGTGTTAGCCTTTATCGACTTTATCCAATCATTGAACATTGCCAAGTGTCATCTTCACTTGCTGCGCCTCATGTTTTGACGGAGCGCTCTGTGTGCCTGCAGTTAATAAAAGTAAACTGCTGAAAGTGGCTGAGCATCAATACTGTTGATGCAGTGTGGTTGCTTAGCATCATAAAACGCGCAGCACACTGCTCTTTAGAAAATATTTATTTGTAAAGTCAACAAAATTGCAGTGTTTTACCTCGTGTTTACAAAACTGAAAGCATGTTCCACATCCAACATCAAAACCCT
>CAIGQQ010030960.1:524550-544162 GCA_903798035.1 Danio albolineatus | reverse complement strand
CATGAGTAGTTTTTATTTCCACTGCTACTGTTATTAGTTTCACTTGCCTCCCTTTTGAATATAAGTAAAAAGGAACTAATACATTTGATTTTATTTGATTTTATTAGGCTAAATGCAATGTTGAACTTGCGGACGAACCAGGAGCTTTTCAGAACATAGAAATACAGTTCGAATAGTAAGAAATAGGCTAATAATTTTGCAGTGAAGCAAAATAGTAAACATTGATTGTTGGCCAAATAGAAAAGCATTTGTCTTAATACTGCTTCAAAAAGTGTGTTAGCCTTTATCGACTTTATCCGAACATTGAACATTGCCAAGGGTCATGTTCACTTGCTGCGCCTCACGTTTTGACGGAGCACTCTGTGTGCCTGCAGTTGATAAAACTCCTGCAGAAAGTGCCTGAGCATCAATACTATTGATACAGTGTGGTTGCCCAGCATCATAAAACGCGCAGCACACTGCTCTTTAGAAAATATTTATTTCTAAAGTCAACAAAAATGCAGTGTTTTACCTCATGTTTGCAAAACTAAAAGCATGTTCCACATCCAACATCAAAACCTTCGTTATTTTTCTTTTGTTTCATTGCCATAATGGTTAACTCTTGTCAATTCAGAACGTGTCTTTTCTCTGTAAAAGTGCTGGAAAACCTTTATTTGGAGCTGGTTTGTGTGTGTATTATGCAGATTACTAACCTCATGCATCATTTAATTAACACTCACTAAGAAAAGAGCCAGTTTAAGTGCAAACTCGTGTGTTTTTGTGTAGTGAATACGTTTTCATGAGAGGTTCAAATGTGTAAATATGAAAAACCTACGCAATTATTACTAAAGGAGACCAAGTGTTTAGTTGTTGAACCTATTTTTTGCTCAAAATAATATGTATTGTTGACAAAAATAGTTATATTCGGCTTTCATCATGTTGTAAATTTGGTGCTGTATCTCAAAACCTTGATATTTAATATGCAGTGAGGAAAATAAGTATTGAACACGTCACCGTTTTTCTCAGAAAACACATTCGTAAAGGTGCTGTTGATTTGAAATGTTTAACGGATGTTGGTGACAACCAAAAAAATCCAGATACACAAAGAAAACAAATCAAATTAGTTTACAAATGAAGTTATGTACAATAAAATGAAATGAAATAGTAAACAAATAGTAAACATCGATTGTTGGCCAAATAGAAAAGCATTTGGCTTAATACTGCTTCAAAAAGTGTGTTAGCCTTTATCGACTTTATCCAATCATTAAACATTGCCAAGTGTCATGTTCACTTGCTGCACCTCACGTTTTGACAGAGCACTCTGTGTGCCTGCAGTTGATAAAAGTAAACTCCTGCAGAAAGTGCCTGAGCATCAGTACTGTTGATGCAGTGTGGTTGCCCAGCATCATAAAACGCGCAGCACACTGCTCTTTAGAAAATATTTATTTCTAAAGTCAACAAAAATGCAGTGTTTTACCTTGTGTTTACAAAACTGAAGGCATGTTCCACATCCAACATCAAAACCTTCATTACCATTAGCGTTATTTTTCTTTTTTTGTTTCCATAATTGTTCTTAACTCTGCTTAATTCATAACTTTTCTTCATCCCACTCAAGCCAGCAGTATTAAGTTTTGTCCACCCAGATGGTAGACATGAGTAGTTTTTATTTCCACTGCTACTGTTATTAGTTTCACTTGCTTCCCTTTTGATTATAAGTAAAAAGGAACTAATACGTTTGATTTTATTAGGTTAAATGCAATGTTGAACATGCGCACGAATGGGGAGCTTTTCAGAACATACAGTCCGAATAGTAAGAAATAGGCTAATAGTTTTGCAATGAAGCAAAATAATAAACATTGATTGTTGGCCAAATAGAAAAGCATTTGGCTTAATACTGCTTCAAAAAGTGTGTTAGCTTTTATCGACTTTGAACATGACACATGGCAATGTTCAATGTTTGGATACTTGCAGCGCCTCACGTTTAGACGGAGCACTCTGTGTGCCTGTAGTTAATAAAAGTAAACTCTTGCAGAAAGTGCCTGAGCATCAATACTATTGATGCAGTGTGGTTGCTCAGCATCATAAAACGCGCAGCACACTGCTCTTTAGAAAATATTTATTTCTAAAGTCAACAAAAATGCAGTTTTACCTCGCGTTTACAAAACTAAAAGCATGTTTCACATCCAACATCAAAACCTTTATTACCATTAGCGTTATTTTTCTTTTGTTTTGTCTCCATAATTGTTCTCAACTCTACTTAATTCATAACTTTTCTTTGTAAAAGTGCCCTTTGTTTTTGTTTATTTATTTATTTTCGGAAAACCCTTATTTGGAGCTGGTTTGGGTGTGTATTATACAAAGTACTAACCTCATGCACGCAGACACTCGTGTAATTAACACTCATTAATAGAAGAACTAATTTAAGAACAAACTCGTGCGTTTATGCATAAATATGAAAAACCTTCGCAATTTATTAGTAAAGGAGACTAAAGTGTTTAGTTATCAAACCTATTTTTTGCTCAAAATAATATGTATTATTGATAAAATAGTTAAATTCGGCTTTCATCTTGTTGTAAATTTGGTGCTGTTTCTCAAACCTTGATATTTAATATGCAGTAAGGAAAATAAGTATTGAACACGTCACCGTTTTTCTCAGAAAACACATTCGTAAAGGTGCTGTCGACTTGAAATGTTCAACAGATGTTGGTGACAACCAAACAAATCCAGATACACAAAGAAAATAACTTAATTTGTAAACTAATTTGATTTATGTACAATAAAATGAAATGACATAGGAGAAAAATTGTTGAACACATGAAGAAAGGGAGGTGTAGTTCAGCAGTGAAAGCCCAGACAGCAGCTGAAATCTCTCAGTAGTTCTTCAGCAACCCTCTGCCCTTCCTCAGTGTAAATAAATATCAGCTGCTTCAGTTCAATGATCCAAAACACAGCCAAGGAGACTTTCAGATGCTTTCAATGAAAGAAAATCAAGCTGTGGAATGGCCCGGCCAATCACCTGACCCGAACCCAATAGAGAATACAGAATAAAGCTCAGATTTAATAGACGAAAACCACAGAAACATCAAGCTTTTGACACTCTGTTGAAGAAACTCACACCTGAGCAATGCATGTGACTTCATTCTCCATATGAGAGGCGTGACGTCAAGCCGAAAGTTGTGGTTTTCTTTTTGAATCACTCTGTAGACCAGGGGTCACCAAATTTGCTCCTGAAGCGCCAATGTCCTGCAGATTTTAGCTCCAACCTTAATCAAACACACCTGAACAAGCTAATCAAGCTCTCACTAGGTATACTTGACACATCCAGGTAGGTGTGTTGAGGCAAGATGGAGCTAAACCCTGCAAGGACACCGGCCCTCCAGGACCGAGATTGCCTACCCCAGATAATACAACTTAAGCCAGGGTTTTCTTGAAGGCAACACATATGCTCACTCATTGTGTTGAATCTGTGCAGATCAAGAGTCGAGGAAGAGATGATGACGAGGAGGAGGAGGAGGGCGAGCAGGAGGAAGGAGAGGACGATGGAGACAGCACCAACGGAGATCATGCTTAAAACACACACACACAAACAAACAACACGCACACACTCACGCATGCATGCTCACCGTGAGATTTAGAGTAGATCCTCAATGCACAAGCTTTCATTTCACACCTCCACAACCGAGACTCATAAGAACACGTCTCTGCTTTAGATAACTCCAAACGTCATGCTTTTCAGTCATTACAGCTCTTCTACATTCTCAAAGAGTCAAGCGAATACTTGAGTTGTTCATCCAGGAGCCGGTTGTGTTGCGTTTCGCCATGCTGTTTTAAGACTGACATCATGAAGAGCTTGAATGTGTTTGTGTACGATTCTGAAGGAGATACAGCTTAGCTTGGAGTCTTATGATCGGATAGTCGGTCGGTGAAACACAAAAATATAAGCTTTGTGAAGGAAACAGAGCCTCAAAGACGAGTGTTTATCAACATCTGAAGTGACATCTACAGCTTTGCAATGTGGAATAAGTTGTTTAGTGATTGACAGATTGATGAGCCAATCAGAATGCGCTTCATTTTGACTTCTTAAAGAGACACTAACATGCGTTCTGAGCATTTTTGCAATCATGTTAATTGGCTTGGACCAACCGTTTTCCACCAAAAATACAGTCACTTGTGTTTCCGGCACATTGCTTTTCTCTGTAACGTTACATGTTGTTTTAGTATCTTAAACGGCTGCTTAAGTTATTCTAACGATTGTTGAGATGCTCTTTATGAGGTCCTTTACTCTTTAACCCATTTTCCCCTGATGCTTCTGTGGCTCTGAAACCCCTATGTGTGGATTATTGATCCAAAATGCGCCGTTCATTTCATTCCTCCTCGTTTTCCTCCCCAACACAATTGGATTTCCGTCAACAATGGACTCTTGAGGCTGTAAATGGACTTCAGTCCCCAAACCCTGACCTAGATGAGCTCAGTCGTGGTTGTTTGTGTGGTTCAAGCGCTGCAGTTGTCGCTCTAGGAGTTGTTTTTAGGAACAAACGCATCACTCGTCCTGACCTGCAGGCGGCACTGTAGCCCATTTCTCTTATTAAAGGGACAGTTCACCCAAAATATACAACTGATGAAACACGAATAGGCTTTGTGAAGGAAACAGAGCCTTGAAGACGAGCGTTTGTCAACGTTTATCGACATCTGAAGTGATATCTGCAGGTCTGCTGTGTGGAATCAGTTGTTCAGTGATTGACAGATTGATGAGCCAATCAGAACGCACTTCATTTTGACTTCTTAAAGAGACACTAACATGCGTTCTGAGTATCTTGTTAATTGGCTTGGACCAACTGTTTTCCACCAAAAACACAGTCAGGCTTTCAAACGGTCTCCACTTCCAGCTCATTGCTTTTCTCTTTAACGTTACATGTTGTTTTAGTATCTTAAACGGCTGCTTAGGTTATTCTAACGATTGTTGAGATGCTCTTTATGAGGTCTTTCACTCTTTAATCCATTTTCTCCCCGATGCTTCTGCGGCTCTGAAACCCCTGTGTGTGGATTATTGATCCAAAATGCGCTGTTCATTTCATTCCTCTTCGATTTCCTCCCCAACACAATTGGATTTCCGTCAACAATGGACTCTTGAGGCTGTAAATGGACTTCAGTCCCCAAACCCTGACCTAGATGAGCTCAGTCGTGGTTGTTTGTGTGGTTCAAGCGCTGCAGTTGTCGCTCTAGGAGTTGTTTTTAGGAATCGACGCATCACTCGTCCTGACCTGCAGGTGGCACTGTAGCCCATTTCTCTTATTAAAGGGACAGTTCACCCAAAAATAACAGTAATGTTTTCATTTCCTCCATGTTTTGAACATATTCTGAAGAACGCTGGAAAATGAACCACCATTGACTCCAGTTGTGTTTGTTTGGGGAGTCTATGGTTGATCTATTCCCTCTCGTATAGCTTCAGAAGCACTTGGTTGTGAGTTTGAGGATGTTTTCATTCATTTGGGTGAACTATCCCTTGTTAAGCTCTCAGAAATGTGTGTGTGATTGTGCTGGACTGTTTTATATTGCGTAGCTGCGGGGTCGGTGAGGATGCGGTCAGGTTGTACAGTCTTTGTCATTTTACTTGTCGGTTTGTGTTTGGTGTACTGTGACACTAAGAGGTTAGTTTGCTTCTGTTTTATTTTCTCCATTTTGTTGTTTGTTTTTGTTTGTTTGGTCCGTGTAATAAGTTTCAATAAAACTACAAACGTTCGTGACGTGTCGGCTGTTATTAAACGCATCTTGCAGCTTGTTTTAAACCAGGGGTCTCAAACTCCGTTTACCTGGGGGCCGCTCGATTAATTACATTATTATTAATTTATTATTATTATTGTTATATTATAATTATTAATATAAAATAATTAGAAATTAATTATATTATTAATTTCTTATTAGTTTATTTTTTCATGTAATATTAATAATTAAAATTAAAATAAAGAGATTTGGAGATTGTAGGTTTTTTAGCACGAAATAAGAAAAAATAAACAAATTATGAAGAAGAAAAGTCAGTCAGTAATAATAACCATAATAATAATAATAATAATAATAATATTTAGATTTACTGTAATCCACTTTGCTGCTGTCACAGGGGGAATAACAGGGGGAATAAAATAAACAAATTTCATTAAGAAGATAGTCATAAATAGTAATAAATCGTAGTTGCTATTATTATTATTATTATTATTATTATTATTATATTTAGATTTACTGTAATCCACTCTGCTGCTGTTACAGGGGGAATAACAGGGAGAATAAAAATAAACAAATAAAAAATGATTAAGAAGATAGTCAGTCAGCAATAAATCGTAGTAGCAATTATGACAATAATAATAATAATAATAATAATAATAATATTTAGATTTACTGTAATCTGCTTTGCTGCTGTTACAGGGGTAACTTTTTTTTTTTTTTTTTTTATTAAAATAAATACCGGAAAGCAAAATACCAATATTTTGTTTTAAACCAGGGGTCTCAAAACTACATTTACCTGGGGGCCGCTCGAGGCAGAGACTGGGTGAGGCTGAGCCGCATCAGGTTTTAATTCTATTATTAGTATAAATATTAATTATAATATAATTAATTTATTATTATTATATTATAATTATTAAGATAAAATAATTACAAAAAATATATATTATTAATTTCTTATTAGTTTATTTTTTCATAAAATAATATTAAAATAAAAATAAAGAGATTTGAGAAGATTGGAGTTTTTTTAGCACAAAATAAATAGAAAAAATAAACAAATGAAAAATTAAGAAAAGTCAGTCAGTAATAAATCGTAGTAGAAATAATAATAATAATAATATTTAGATTTACTGTAATCCACTTTGTTGCTGTTACAGGGGGAATAACAGGGGAAATAAAAATAAACAAATGAAAAATTAAGAAGATAAGTCAGTCAGTAATAAATCGTAGTAGTAGTAGTAGTAATAATAATAATAATAATAACATTAATAATAATAATAATAATAATATTTAGATTTACTGTAATCCACTTTGCTGCTGTTACAGGAGGAAAACACGAATATCTGACATTTCCCAAAACAGGATAAGGCAAGATCCGGCTCAAATTAACCACTGATTTATATACATTTATCTACGTATATCCCGCTGGGCAGCAACTATTTTGAAGTGTTGTGAATGAAGCGCGCTGGACGAATGTCTAAATGTGCCCAATAGAAACGAGGCAGCCGGCAGACACTGAAGAAAACACTCACTGCTGTAACTTTCACTCATTGAGAAATGTTTCTCTCACTGCATAAAGCTGATGTCTCGCCTCCGAGAGCCATATACCCCACTGTGATTGGTAGGTTTGATCAGCTCCACACACAACACTGTAAAGTGCCATATATGTCAAACTCAAGGGCCGCACTGACATTAAACTTTCAAATTAGGTCGGGGGCTACAAATTATCGTCCAGCGGGCCGCGAGTTTGAGACCCCTGTTTTAACCGTTTTAAGGGTTTATTTTTGTTGATGTTTTGATGAATGTTGGAAAGCATTAACCATTGACTTCCATATTCTTGCTATAATTTGTTTGAAATATTGAAATATACCCCCTGACGGTCCGATTTGTTTTTTAATTTGTTTTTCAACAATGATAATAGCAGTGTTCTTTAGCATTGACTTGTTTCACATTGTTATCAAGCACACTATACACATTGATCCAAGTAAAAAATACAATTTAAATATTATGTATTCATGCACACAAGCAAACATGCATGTACAAATATACACTTTATTAGGTACACCTGTCCAACTACTTGATAACACAAATTTCTAACCAGCCAATCACATGGCAGCAACTCAAAGCATTAAGGTGTGTAGACATGGTGAAGAGGATCTGCTGCAGTTCACAGCGAGCATCAGAATAGGGAAGGGGGATTTAAGAAGAAAGGGGATTTAAGTGACTTTAAAGCACTCGTTACAACCGAGGTCTGCAGAAGAGCATCTCTGAACGCACAACACGGCCAACCTTGAGGCGGATGGGCTACAGCAGCAGAAGACCACACCGGGTGCCGCTCCTGTCAGCTAAGAACAGGAAACTGAGGCTACAATTCACACAGGCTCACCAACACTGGAAAGTATAAGATTGGAGAAACGTCGCCTGGTCTGATGAGGCTCCATTTCTGCTGCCACATTCGGATGCTCGGGGCAGAATTTGGCGTCAACACCATGAAAGCATGGATCCATCCTGCCTTGTATCAGCGGTTCAGGCTGGTGGTGGTGGTGTAATGGTGTGGGGGATATTTTCTTGGCACACTTTGGGTCCATTAGTACCAACTGAGCATCAACACCACAGCCTACCTGAGCATTGACTATGACCATGTCCTTCCCTTTATGACCACAGTTTCCCCATCCTCTGATGGCTACTTCCAGCAGGATAACACACCATGTCATGAAGCGTGAATCATCTCAGACTGGTTTCTTGAACATGACAATGAGTTCACTGTACTCAAACAGCCTCGACACTCACCAAATCTCAACCCAATAGAGCACCTTTGGGATGTGCTGGAATGGGAGATTCGCATCATGGATGTGCAGCCGACAAATCTGCAGCAACTACGTGATGCTATCATGTCAATATGGAGCAAAATCTCAGGAATATTTCCAGTAACTTGTTGAATCTCTGCCACGAAGGATTAAAGCAGTTCTGAAGGCAAAAAGGGTCCAACCCGGTACTAGTAAGGTGTACCTAATAAAGTGGCCGGTGAGTGTACACATACATATATACAGAAACCCATAAGTATAACTATACACACAATGTTAGAGAAGTACATAATGAAAAGTGTCGAATTAACTTATTCTAACATGAATCAAACTGTAGTTACAATCATTTCTGCAACATCATTTTATTAAAGATGGTACAATTTTTGATCTAATTATATAGATCTAATTGTATGCATATGTAAAATATGTTCAGTATTTATGCTACAGTGTTCACACGCATATACATCAAGCTCTTACTGCTTATATTTGCACTCTGCTAGGGTTTTTCACATGACTGTGTACACTCTAAAAAAAAAAAGGTTCTTCAGTGGTTCTTCAGAAGTTCTTTGCGATATTTGAGGTGCTATTTAGCACTTTTACTGTGTAAAGAACCTTTAAAGCACCATAAAGGTTCTTCAGTGGTTCTTCAGTGGTTCTTTAAGGTGGTCAGGGTGCTATATAGCACTTTTACTGTGTAAAGAACATTTAAAGCACCATAAATGTTTTTCAGTGGTTCTTTGGGGGTTTAAAGTGCTATATAGCACCACTACTACTGGTAAGCACTTGTTCTTATAGCTAATTCTCATAACTCTTATGCCGGTTTTATTTGCGGAAAGGGTAAAGTAACATTATGAGCACCTTAAAATATAGGTGCTATATAGCACCATTTGACAAAAGTACTATATAGCACCTATTTTTTTAAGGTGCTGTATAGCACCAAAAAAGGTTCCCCCCTCGTTACGACCAAAGAGCCAGTTTTGGTGCTATTTAGCACCTTTTTTTTTTAGAGTGTATGCGCAGCTTTACAGGAGTCTCTGAGTGAAAGCCGCCTCTGAATGTCTGATTCATTTAAGCCAAACAAGTAACTTCATTTCCATGAGCTAATTAAAAGAGAGTCTGATTAGCTGGCGTCAGTCACTGCTGTTCCCAGCGCTCGCTGCACTTTATGCAGTCTGGTTCAGGATGGTGATTGCATTCTGCCTTTCACCGCAGGCATTTATTCAAGAGTTATTTGATGTACATTTGCGATGTGGTGATATTTGATGTCATCCAAAAGCAAAAACCTCATTCTTTAAGGCACAGTTCACACAAAATTGAAAACATTGTCAACATTTACTCATCCTCCTCTTGTTCAGAGTCTTTCTACACTACTACAACTTCTTTACAATGAGCTGAAACAATGTGAAGTTCACAAGCTAATTTCAAGAGTTCACACTTAGCTGATGATTGATTATAAAGTGTGTTTGGCATACTGTCCTGGAAGAGAGCCCTGAGCTCATAAGACCCTCGAGCCCGGGGCTCCCTCCCGTTTGAAGAGCGAGAGGGGAGTTTGAGCTCAGGTAGATCTCGAGAACTCCCCTGCTTGTGAACGTGCAGCCTAATCTCACGAGAAAACGTAAGCATTTTACGTTTTGCCAGTTTAGTGGCTGATTCATACGAGTTGAGTCGTACGAAAATGTTCGATTTAAAAAAGGGAGTGTAGTAAATCAAAAGTTACGAATTGCCGTGAGATAGCGTTGGAACGTGTTAGGAATAGCTGAGCTATAGCTGGCTAAGAGTTTGTCTTAAGGTGCTATTTTGGAGTAGTCAATTTGCTTATGATGTTTATCTTTGGGTGGTGGGAGAAAACCGGGGAACCTGGGGAAAACCCATGCGAGCACGGGAACATTGTTACGACCCTGGTCTAGATTCAAGGCTGCAACATAAAAGAACAACGGACAAATAAAATTCACTTTTATGACCCTTTAGAGTCGGGTCCGTTTATTTGTCTTTTTTTGTCTTTTTCTTTTTTTATCACCCAAAACGTGAAGCCAAGTACCTCGGAGAGTATACTAAACACCTAAATGAAACTCACTACACCTTACAATGAAAATAAGAGAAATAAACACACAATACTAACCCTCACTTCTTACCTATACAGAAAAACAAGAGAAAATATTTACATAGAAGAAAAGTGTGGCGTCGAACCCCTACTGCTTCTCACCGTCTACAGAATTCAACATTTACAATGTCAACAAATAAACAAACAAACCAAAAACTAAATAATAGGAAGGGGGAAACACGGATGGGATATACGTCAAAGAGTCCAAATTTACACACCAACACAGGAAACACAATCAAAACAACACTCTGCAGCAAAATAGTTTTATAGCACATCAAATGCAGAACAACACATCAACCAAACTGGCTCTCCCGCCCCACGCCTGTTTTCCCCTTTTTAAAGGACGCCGTGGGTCACTCCAGCCAATCCCAGGGCACGTCGTTGACGTAATTAGGGCGGGGCCTGCAGATGAAAAGAGAGGGAGAGAGAGAACTGAAACAATGTAAAGCTCTCAAGCTAATTTCAAGAGTTCACACTTAGCTGATGATTGATTCTAAAGCTTGTTTGGCATGCTGTCCTGGGAGAGAGCCCTGAGCTCATAAGATCCTCGAGCCTGGGGCTCCTTCTCGTTTGAAGGGCGAGAGGGGAGTTTGAGCTCAGGTAGCTCTCGAGAACTCCCCTGCTTGTGAACATGTTAGGAATAGCTGAGATCTAGCTGGCTAAAAGTTTGTCTTAAGATGCTATTTTGTGGTCAATTTACTTATGATGTATGTCTTTGGACGGTGGGAGAAAACCAGGGAACCCGGGGAAAACCCATGCGAACACATTATGACCCTGGTTTAGATTCAAGGCCGCTACATAAAAGAACACCTGACAAATACAATTTACTTTTATGACCCTTTGGAGTCGGGTCTGTTTATTTTTATTTTTTATTTTTTTCACCCAACACGTGGAGCCAACTACCTCGGAGAGGACCTGCAGAAAAATAATAAACAAAAAATATACTCTAACTAAACACTTTTACAAAGTAACTAACTACACCTTACAAAGAAAATAAGAGAAATAAACACACAATGCTAACCCTCACTCCCTGCCTATACAGAAAAACAAGAGAAAATATTTACATAAAAGAAAAGTGTGGTGTCCAACCCCTACTGCTTCTCACCGTCTACAGACCAAACAAACCAAAAACTAAACAAACCAAAAAACTAAATAATAGGAGGGGCACGGAACACGGATTATTATATATCCAAACATGAATAAAAGTGACCATGTATGATTATCTCTCATTTAAATTCATACGCCAATAACAGTGAAACAAGATTAAATCTGCAGCACATTAAACACACGTTTTTTAATCTACCGCGCAACACCGTTTGCAATTTGAAGCACAGATAGCGTGACGGTCTCTCTCGGAACCGCAGATGGTGTGACCGCAGTGAACTCGCTCTGGAAGTCCCAGAAGTCATTGCGACTGGAGGTGAGAAGTGCAGCATTTTATATAGATTTATTATTAAAGTTCAGAGATATACTTATTTACCTCAGGAGTTTCCAGAGACAGTGAAGGTAAACATTCGCATGAACATCTAACACATTAAGAGTGTTAATTTGCTGAAATTCATATTAAAATCTGTGTTATTTGTATTGTGAAACATATATTTGTAAGGTCTTCATGCAGAAAAGGGGAAATACAATAAATCGCTGTAATGTTTATATAATTCTCAGTTAAAGATACGTGTGGGTCACGTGACCATCTCCTTCCTCACAGGACGCGTTCTCTGTCCTCGCGGTCTCCCGAGTTCGTTCTCCCGATGTGACCTGGCAAGACCGGTCTCCACAAGTACGCAAGTCCGTTCTCTGCGTACTTGGAATTGAGAAACAGCCCATGTCTACATGCCTAAACCCAGCTAACAGGGAAGTTCCCAGAACATTCACTAACGTTCTTTAAAAGTTGTAGAAATGTTAGCACAGAGCGTTACCAATGAAACCTTTTTAGAATGTTTTCATAACGTTATTAACGTTCTTGTAATGTTGTTAAAAAAACGTTGTTAGAACAAAGTTCTTGGAACATCTTCAGGACGTTATTTGTACTTGAACGTTCTCATTATGTTGATAAAAAACGTTCTTATAACAAAGTTCTTTGAACGTCTTCAGGACGTTATTTGTACTTGATGAACGTTATCATAATGTTGATGAAAAACGTTCTTATAACAAAGTTCTTGGAAACTTCTTCAGGACGTTATTATACTTGAACGTTTTCACAAAGTTCATAAAAAACGTTCTTGTAACAAAGTTCTTTGAACGTCTTCAGGACGTTATTTGTACTTGATGAACGTTATCATAATGTTGATAAAAAACGTTCTTGTAACAAAGTTCTTGGTTTTGAAAACGTTGTAAGGACGTTATACTGACCATAAAAAATGTTCTAGCAACATTAAGCAAACTGGACATTTCAACATTCTCGGAACGTGACAGATAACGTTATGAGAACGTTCGCACAACCGAAATTTGTTAGCTGGGAATGCACTGAGTTGCTGCCACGTGACTGGCTGATTAGAAGTCTGAGTTAACTTGCAGCTGGACAGGTGTACCTAATAAAATGGCTGGTGAGTGTAAGTTTGTGAGGCACGTTTTCCAAACATGTGCACGTTAATGGCTGCTTGTTTCCAGCATTATTCAGAATACCTTGTTTTGTATTCAACAGAAGAAATGCATATGAGTTTACAACCACTTGAAGGTTAGTAAATCTGATTTGTTTTGGTGAACTGTGTTTTAAGTCCTGCACAAACTACTGTGACTTTAGTCTGTGTTAAAGCGTACGGCCTGCTGCTCAGGGTTTCCAGGAGTTTCTCTGTCTGTCTTTTCTCTGAGAAGCGTGTGAATGTTTGTTTGTTTGAGTGATATTGTATAATGAGCTTAAGCATAGGTTTAGTCCAACAGGTCTAGACTAGTCTCTGTGTTTATGAGATGTTCTTAGACTTTCACCAACTTCTACATTCATCTCTCGATGCGTCTGTCAATGTTCAGTTGGCAGACCTGTTAAAACACAACCCAAAGTGCTTTCTGTTTGGGCCTCGGGAGCTTGTAAATCTGTTGACCCAAAATGCTCTTGGCAGGACTGTGGTGTTTTTGAAGAATACCATGGTACATATCAGAGGAACACTGTGTGCTGCCAGAATTGGTTATATATTGGGTTAACCAAATTTCTGGTGTCTTTACATTTACAAATGTTGGGTTGTTGTAACTCAGTGTTGGGTTATAAATAGGCAAACCCAATGTTGGATTAATCGAGTTTAAATGACACTTTTTGTACTCAATGGCCATATTTGACCCAACATTGGGTTAAAAAAACAAGCATTTTTTAAAGAGCAAACACTATTCTCAGCTCCAAATGAGTTCTGTTTGGGCCTCTGGAGCTTGTAAATCTGTTGACCCAAAGTGCTCTTGGCAGGACTGTGGTGTTTACTGCAGTGTTCTTGAAGAATACCATGGTACATATCAGAGTTGGTGGTTTTGTTGTGTCAGTCATTCAAACCATCATCTAGTGCTGCCAGAATTGGTTATGTATTGGTTAACCAATTTTGTGGTGTCTTTACACTAAAATGTTGGGTTATTATAACCCAGTGTTGGCTCATAAATAGGCAAACCCAGTGTTTGATAAATATTTGTTTTCCAATTGAGTTTAAATGACACTTTTGTCATTTGACCCAACATTGGGTTAAAGCAACCAAGATTTTTTTTTTAAGAGCAAACTCTATTCTCAGACAATTCAAACACTCCAAATGCTTTCTGTTTGGCCCTCGATAGCTTGTAAATCTGTTGACCCAAAATGCTCTTAGCGGGACTGTGGTGTTTTTGAAGAATACCGCGGTACATATCAGAGAAACACTGTGTGGATCTGTTGGGTTTGTTGTGTCAGTCATTCAAACCATCATCTAGTGCTGCCACTGTTTCAGAATTGGTTAACCACTTTTGTGGTGTCTTTACACTTAAAATGTTGGGTTATTGTAACCTAATGTTGGCTCATAAATGGGGGGGGGGGGGAACAATGTTGGGTTATTTTTTTTTCCAACTGAGTTTAAATTAAACTTTTTAACTCAATGGCCACATTTGACCCAAAATTGGGTAAAACAACAAAGCATTTTTTAAAGAGCAAACTCTATTCTCTGACCAATAAAAAACACTCAATGCTTTCTGTTTGGGCCTCTAGATCATGTAAATCTGTTGACCCACAATGCTCTTGGTAGGACTGTGGTGTTTTTGAAGAATACCATGGTACATCTCAGAGAAACACTGTGTGGATCTGTTGGGTTTGTTGTGTCAGTCATTCAGATCATCATCTAGTGCTGCCAGAATTGTTATATATTGGTTTAACCAATTTTGTGGTGTCTTTACATAACAAATGTTGAGTAGTAACCCAATGCTCAATTATTTTCTTCCCCATTTGAGTTTAAATGACACTTTTTAACTCAATGGCAATATTTGACCCAACATTGGGTAAAAAAAAAACAAGCATTTTTAAAGGGTAAACACTATTCTCAGCTCCAAATGCTTTTTGTTTGGGCCTCTGGAGCTTGTAAATCTGTTGACCCAAAATGCTCTTGGCAGGACTGTGGTGTTTACTGCATTTATTTTTGTGTGTGTGTGAAGAATACCATGGTACATATCAGAGTTGGTTGTTTTGGTTTTGTTGTGTCGGTCATTCAAAGCATCATCTAGTGCTGCCAGAATTGGTTATATATTGGTTGATCAATTTTGTGGTGTCTTTACACTAAAATGTTGGGTTATTGTAACCCAGTGTTGGCTCATAAATGGGCAAACCCAGTGTTCGATTAATATTTGTTTTCCAATTTAGTATAAATGACACATTTTACCTCAAAAGGCCACATTTGACCCAACATTGGGTTAAAGCAACCAAGAATTGTTTTTAAAGCGCAAACACTATTCTCAGACAATTCAAATGCTCCAAATGTCTTCTGTTTGGGCCTCAGGAACGTGTAAATCTGTTGACCCAAAATGCTCTTGGCAAGACTGTGAAGAATACCATGGTGCATATCAGAGAAACAGGATCTGTTGGTTTTGTTGTGTCAGTCACTCAGATCATCATCTAGTGCTGCCAGAACTCTTATATATTGGTTAAACAATTTTGTGGTGTCTTTACTCTAAGAATGTTGGGTTATTGTAACCAATATTGACTCGTAATCTAACATTGGGTTTACCTATTTAAATTTTTTTTTTTAAATTGAGTTTAAATTACACTTAACTCAATGGCCATATTTGACCCAACATTGGGTTAAAGCAACAAAATATTTTTAGAGAGCAAACACTATTTTCACAGAATTCAAACGCTTCAAATGCTTTCTCTTTAGGCCTCAGGAGCTTGTAAACTTGCTGACCCAAAATGCTCTTGGCAGGACTGTGGTGTTTTTGAAGAATACCATGGTACATATCAGAGAAACACTGTGTGCTGCCAGAATTGGTTGTATATTGGGTTAACCAATTTTCTGGTATCTTTACATTACAAATGTTGGGTTGTTGTAACTTGGTGTTGGGTTATAAATAGGCAAACCCAATGTTGGATTAATCAGTTGAGTTTAAATGACACTTTTTACTCAATGGCCATATTTGACCCAACATTGGGTTTAAAAAAAAAGCATTTTATTTAAAGAGCAAACACTATTCTCACTTAATGCAAACCGCTCCAAATGCTTTCTGTTTGGGCCTCGGGAGCTTGCAAATCTGTTGACCCAAAATACTCTTGGCAGGACTGTGGTGTTCTTGAAGAATACCATGGTAAATATCAGAGAAACACTGTGTGGATCTGTTGGGTTTGTTGTGTCAGTCATTCAAACCATCATCTAGTGCTGCCACTGTTTCAGAATTGGTTATATATTGGTTAACCACTTTTGTGCCGTCTTTACACTAAAAATGTTGGGTTATTGTAACCCAATATTGGCTCATAATTAGGCAAACTCAATGTTGGATTATAAATTTTTTTAAATCGAGTTGACACTAAAATGACACTTTTCAACTCTGGCCATATTTGACCCAACATTGGGTTAAAGCAACGAAACCATTTTTAGAGAGCAAACACCATTTTCAGATAATTCAAACGCTCCAAATGCTTTCTGTTTGGGCCTCAGGAGCTTGTAAATCTTTTGACCCAAAATGCTCTTAGCAGGACTGTGGTGTTTTTGAAGAATACCATGGTACATATCAGAGAAACACTGTGTGGATCTGATAGGTTTGTTGTGTCAGTCATTCAAACCATCTAGTGCTGCCACCGTTTCAGAATTGGTTAACCACTTTTGTGGTGTCTTTACACTAAAAATGTTGGGTTATTCTTTTTTCCAACCGAGTTTAAATGACACTTTTTAAACTCCAATGGCCATATTTTACCCAACATTGGGTTAAAGCAAACAAGGATTTTTTTAGAGAGCAAACCCTATTCTCTGACAATTCAAACACTCCAAATGCTTTCTGTTTGGGCCTTGAGAGCTTGTAAATCTGTTGACCCAAAATGCTCTTGGCAAGACTGGTGTTTTTGAAGAATACCATGGTACATATCAGAGGAACAGTGTGTGGATCTGTTGGGTTTGTTGTGTCAGTCACTCAGATCATCAGTGCTGCCAGAATTGGTCATATATTGGTTAATCAATTTTGTGGTGTCTTTACACTAAAATGTTGGGTTATTGTAACCCAATGTCGGCTCATAAATGGGCAAACCCAGTGTTACATAAATATTTGTTTTCCAATTGAGTTTAAATGACACCTTTTTACCTCAAAAGGCCATATTTGACCCAACATTGGGTTAAAAAAACAAGCATTTTTAGAGAGCAAACACTATTCTTAGACAATTCAAACGCTCCAAATGCTTTCTGTTTGGGCCTTGAGAGCTTGAATATCTGTTGACCCAAAATGCTCTAGGCAGGACTGGTGTTTTTGAAGAATACCATGGTACATATCAGAGAAACACTGTGTGGATCTGTTGGGTTTGTTGTGTCAGTCATTCAAACATCATCTAGTGCTGCCAGAATCTGTTATATATTGTTTTAACCAATTTTCTGTTGTATTTCCATTACAAATGTTGGGTTGTTGTAACTCAATGTTTGATTATACATAGACAAGCCCAATGTTGGATTGTTTTTTTTTTTTTTTTTTTTCAATTGAGTTTAAATGACAATTTTTAAATCAACGGCCATATTTGACCCAACATTGGATTAAAGCAACCAAGTATTTTTTTAAAGAGCAAAGATCATTGTCAGACAATTCAAAACACCCCAAATAGTTTCTGTTTCGGGCTCGAGAGCTTGTAAATCTGTTGACCCAAATTGCTCTTGGCAGGACTGTGGTGTTTTTGAAGAATACCATGGTATATAAGAGAAACAGTGTGTGAATCTGTTGGTTTTGTTTTAAATGCCAATTTTTAACTCAAGGGCCATATTTGACCCAACATTGGGTTAAAATAACCAAGCTTTTTTTAAAGAGCAAACACCATTCTCAGACAAATGAAAAACGATCTAAATGCTTTCTGTTTAGGCCTCGGGAGCTTGTAAATCTGTTCTCGCACAATGCTTTTGGCGTGGATGTGGTGTTTACAGTAGTTTTTTTGAAGAATACCATGGTAAATATCACAGAAACACTGTGTGGATCTGTTGGTTTTGTTGAGTCATTCAGATCATCATCTAGTGCTGCCATGCTTCCAGAATTGGTCATATATTGGTTAACCACTTTTGTGGTGTCTTTACACTAAGAATGTTGGGTTATTATAACCCAATATTGGCTCATAAATGGGCAAACCCAATGTTGCATTATCATTTTTTTAAGATCGAGTTTAAATGACACTTTTCAACTCAATGGCCACATTTGACCCAACATTGGGTTAAAGCAACGAAACATTTTTAAAGAGCAAACACCATTTTCAGATAATTCAAACACTCCAAATGCTTTCTCTTTAGGCCTCAGGAGCTTGTAAATCTTTTGACCCAAAAATGCTCTTGGCAGGACTGTGGTGTTTTTGAAGAATACCAGGGTACATAGATAAACACTGTGTGGATCTGTTGGGTTTGTTTTGTCAGTCATTCAAACCATCATCTAGTTCTTCCAGAATCAGTTTTATATTGTTTTAACTAATTATCTGGTGTATTTCCATTACAAATGTTGGGTTGTTGTAACTAAATTTTGGGTTATACATAGACAAGCCCAATGTTGGATTAATCTTTTTTTTTTTTTTTTTTCAATCAAGTTTAAATGACACTTTTTAACTCAATGGCCGTATTTGACCCAACATTGGGTTAAAACAACCAAGCAATTTTTAGAGAGCAAACCCTATTCTCAGACAATTCAAACACTCCAAATGCTTTCTCTTTAGGCCTCAGGAGCTTGTAAATCTGTTGACCCAAAATGCTCTTGACAGGACTGTGGTGTTTTTGAAGAATACCATGGTACATATCAGAGGAACACTGTGTGGATCTGATGGGTTTGTTGTGTCAGTCATTCAGATCATCATCTAGTGCCGCCACTGTTTCAGAATTGGTTATGTATTGGTTAACCACTTTTGTGGTGTCTTTACACACAAAATGTTGGGTTATTGTAAACCAATATTGGCTCATAAATTGGCAAACCCAATGTTGCATTATAATTAGTCATCTAGTGCTGCTATCTTTCGAGAATTGGTTATATATTGGTTAACCAATTTTGTGGTGTCTTTATATTAAATATATTTATTTATTATAACCCAATATTGGCTCATAAATAGGCAAACCCAATGTTGCATTATAGATATTTTTAAAGTCAAATTTAAAGGACACCTTTTTTTTATTTTTATTTTTTTTAACTCAACGGCCATATTTGACCTAACATTGGGTTAAAGCAACCAAGCATTTTTTTAAAGATCAAACACAATTCTCAGATGATTCAAACGCTCCAAATGCTTTCTGTTTGGGCCTCGGGAGCTTGTAAATCTGTTGACCCAAAATGCTCTAGGCAGGGCTGTGGTGTTTTTGAAGAATACCGCGGTACATATCAGAGAAACACTGTGTGGATCTGTTGGGTTTGTTGTGTCAGTCATTCA
>CAIGQQ010030960.1:496460-510374 GCA_903798035.1 Danio albolineatus | reverse complement strand
GACGCTTTCTGTGTCTCTCTATGGAGACGCTTTCTGTGTCTCTCTATGGGGACACTTTCAGTGTCTCTTTATGAGGACGCTTTTTGGTGTCTCCTCTATGAAGACTCTTTCAGTGTTTCTCCATGCAGACGCTTTCAGTGTCTCTCTATGCATACGCTGACTAATAATTAATTAGTTAATAATTAATTGATTAAATTACTCATAAATAATTTATTTACCATCGCCTAAGACATTGGCATCGTAGTCAATCGCAATGTTTCACATTAGACATTGTACGATGCCAAATCGGTTGACATCGCCCAACCCTAATATTCATAGCAGAAAACATGGTCACACTTTTATTTTGATCCGTTTGTTGAATTTAAGTTACATGTCAACTAATTCTCATTAGATTATAAGTAGACTGTTAGGTTGAGGTTGGGGTTTGGGTTAGGGTAAGTTGACATGTACTTGCAAAGTTTCTTATAGTCAGTTAAATGTCTGTTGAATGTCAGTATCAACAGATATTGAGCTGACAGTCTACTAATACTCAAATGGACCATAGAAATAAAGTGCTACCGAAAACATTCTGAGGGACATCAAATCCAGAAGAAAATCATCATCATCATCAAAAAAAATACAAAGTAAAATAAATACTAATTATTAAAAGTAAACCAATGAGGAAAAAGTTACATCAAAATATTTAACATAAATCAATATGTTGTCCTCTAAAAGCACAGCAAATCAGCAGATTTTCCCCATCGAGAGCCTGTGTACTGCACTGACTGAGAGCCGGTGCTCAGCTGCTGCAGATTCTGCTGTTCAGCTTCACCTGCGACTCTGTTTATTCACCAGATGCCCTCAAAACATAATCACCATTGGTGTAGTCAGCAGTGTGTAATCATTATGAATCCTTTTTAATGTGACTCAGAACCATCATGTTGTTGGTGGCGCTGTACACATTTTCTGTTCAGGACAATTGACCATTTGCACAGAGCAGTGGCGGATTTAGGCATAAGCAATATGGGCGGTCTCTTGATTTTAATAAGAAAAACGATATCTTGCTCACCCCATTGGCAGATTATTTAGCTTGTTTTAAGGAAAAACTCACTTAATTTTGGCAAATTGTTTCTGAAAACAAGACTACATAGTTTGCTCGCCTAGAAAATGCTCCTTGATTTAAGGTCTTTTAGATATTTGGACTGGAAAAAGACAAACTCTAAGTGAGAGAGATCATTTTCAACGCAAATAAACGAACGGTCCTATTTCAAACGTGTTTAGTTGAATCATATATTTCAGGGCAGCAACAAACATGCTGTATCTTCATTTAGTCAGAGTGCAGGTTTACACTGGTGATCAAAATTAGAGAACAATTGAACAATTCTGAAATAATGTCATCTTCACTGCTTGAGTTGGAGCTTTTAGCCCGTCTATACCATGCTAACAGAACACCTTTCCCCTAAAATAACTAAGGCATTTCAACTAAAACCATTGTTTTGCAGAAAACATTCATTCATTTTCTTTTCGGCTTAGTCCCTTTATTAATCTGGGGTCGCAACAGCGGAATGAACCGCCAACTTATCCAGCGTATGTTTTACACAGCGGATGCCCTTCCAGCTGCAACCCATGTCTGGGAAACATCCATACACACTAGTGGGAAATAGACTGCATTTTGAGTTAAAGTTTAACACTGGAAAAACAAACTCTTAAATATACGCTCTTTCACACTCGTGGATTAAAATGTACTCTGGTTTTAACACTGAACACCACCAAAACAATCACACTGTATTTTTAACACTGTAATTTTTGCTGTGTATGATTCCTTCCCTATGTTTATCACCCAATCAGCCCGCAGTGTTCATGCAGGACAGTGCTCCATGTCACAGGTAAAGCAGTTCCTTGAAACTAAAAAAAACATTGAAATAGTGACACGGCCTGCCCAGAGTCCTGATCTCAAGCCAGTAGAGAACCTCTGGAAAATCCTTGGCAAAGTTATGGCCATGAAACCCACTACAGTCACCGCACTGTGGAGGAGACTGGAAGAAGAGTGGAACAAAATCACACCAGAGCGGTGTGAGAGACTAGTGCTGTCCAGTGGGCGCAGATGTGCTGAAGTCATTCAGAGCAGAGGGCTGTACACTTCCTACTAACTGCTGTAACCTTCAGAAAATTTTGTTGTTATCCTTTTCCATGCTACAGTCATTGTTGTTATCTAATTTTGATCCGTGTGTTTTCTGCAAAATATTGTTTTTAGTTGAAATGGGGAAAAGGTGTTCTGGTAGCATGGTATAGACGGGACAAACACTCCTTCAACTCTTGAGCAGTGAAAATGACGTTATTTCAGAATTGTTCAGTTGTTTATAAACCGTTCTCTAATTTTGATCGCCAGTGTATATTGAGGGCTAAAGGTGAGATTGATTGAGCATTAGCGTTTCTCACACTCTGGCATTTGTTGATCGCTGAGCTCCAGTTGTGCTTCAGTTCAGTATAAAAACTGCAGGATTTCAAGCTCATTCACAGCCTGAAGGCAATCTTACTCACTGCTGCTGCTCCAGCACACATTTCTGCTCTCCGACAACACTAAAACAGCACTTTACACTGCAAGTAAATGCGTTCTTATGTAGAGTTTTGGTCTCGCTTCTATTTCATACATCTAAAAAAAAAAGTCTTATCAAGAATAATTTTCTAGACGCGCAAAAATATGATCTATTTTCCAAAATAATGAGTCAAAATTGAGTTTTTCCTTAAACAAGCTAAATAATATGCCAATGGGGTTAGAGAAGAAATGCCCAAACTAGTGCCCGTGGGCCAAAGTTGGCCCATGGTAACCTCTGATTCGGCCCACCATCCCATCTAAGAAGAGGGAGGGAGAATAATGGGAATTCTTTCGAGATTGACAATTTAATGTAACGCTTTGTTTGTTTTATTGCTGAAAGCTAACTGAAATTAAATGTTTCAATTAAATGGTGTAAATTAATCAAATTAAATGTACATACTGTCACCCGAAATTTCTGAGATTTTGGTGAACAAATCAAGTCAAAGGCAGCTTCTGCTTGACTAGTGTATTCAGCATTGAACTCCACTGTGTTATGAATGTGATTAGTTTTTTTATTGCAACAAGTTATGATTTAAAAAGTTATAGTGCATTAGCTAATGCAATTAAGTAATGTTTTCTATTTATTTAGAAATATTATTAAATAAATTATGAAATTACCCATGGCAACTTTAATGTAAAGTAGTTTGCCATGTTTATCTTCTGCCCACGGCTCTCAATGATATTTAGTTTTAGGCCCTTCAGATGAACAAGTTTGGTCACCCCTGGGTTAGAGAAATGTATTATTTTAAAGTGAAAACAAGATTACTTTGCTGACCCCATTGGCAGATTATTTAGCTTGATTTAACTTAATTTTGACTCTGAAAACTAGACTGTGGGTCTCATTCACTAAATACATGTGTAATTCCTTACATTTTATAATAATTCCTTACATTTGATATAGCGCTTTTCTAGACACGGGGCTCCCTCCTGTTTGCAAGGCGAGAGGGGAGTTTGAGCTCAGGTAGATCTGGAGAACTCACCTGCGGGTAGCTAATGAACAGATAGTGGTTGCTATGAAAAGATAACTACTTACTAGGACCATGTCTAAGGTGCCAATTTGGATTAATCAATTAACTTAAGTTGCATGTTTTTGGACGGTGGGAGGAACCCGGGGGAAACCCACATGAGCACGGGGAGAACGTATAAACTCCACACAGAAACGTCGGCTGGCTTGGTAAGGACTAGAAATAGTGATGTTCTTTCTGTGAAGCAACAGTGCTAACCACTGGGCTACCGTGCCACCCATCTAGGAAAGGAGGAGTAGGGGTGGAAGGGGGGATTCTTCAAAATGAAGATGGCTGTGATGTGGAGCTCAGGGTATTTATAGTGGCTTAGGAATCGTCTGATTGGTCAATCATAAATTGAATAATGCAGGACTGGCTGTGATCAATCATAAGCACGTGATCCTCTCGAAATTAGTTTATAAACAAACATCACTTATTCAGAGTTAAGTAGCTGAGGAAAGCCTTTGTTTTATTTCTTTTCTTTTACCTGAACCAGGTTATTTAGCACTCCTCCTATGCTAGTTCCTGTTTTGTTTGTTGTTTCTGTTAATCCTTCTCCTGAAGACTTATGCTGTATTCACACCAGACGCGGTATGCGCTGCAAAATTCACGTGTAAATAGACGCGTGAACATTTGAGTTTACTCGCTTCATTTGCGCGTCAAATTGACTTGAGAAAAAACACGGATTCGTGTGATGGGTAGGGCTTCTGTCTATGGGTGACTGTAGCTTTATTGCTAAATGGCTAACGGGTTTTATAGAGAGAATAACTGTGTTTATGTGCTTTATGAAGACTAATAAACAGCGTTGATTCGTTTGGAGCTGTATCTGATTCCACTAGATTATTTCAGAGGTGCACCCAGCTCTGTGAGCTCATAAATCTCAATTCACGCGGTGCCATTCACGCGTATCGCCCCATTCGTTTCGCGCAATTCGCGTCATTCGCGCTTATCGCGCCGCAGGATGTCTATTCGTGCCTTTGCATTGACTGACTTAACATGTAAATCACTCGCGCTTGACGCTTCCTCCGCGTCTGGTGTGAACGCAGCATTATGCTTCCTATATTGTTGATTTTATGAGAATCAAAGATTTACTTGTGGTTGTTTCACATTTGACAAACAAGTCAAAAAGTAACGCCAGTAACTTTTGTTGACTAAAGGTTCTTCTGTTTCTGTGTTGTGAAATCAGGAGCGAGTGCAGATGTGGTGTGTACGATGTGTAAACATTGATATGTACTGTAGCTCTATATTGAACGTGAAAGTACTTGCACATCTCACCAGCATAAAAACAGATACAGTGTCCTTCAGTATCCTTAAATGGAGTAGAGACATTGAATAGTCAAACTCAGCACATTCATTGCCATTCCCTCGATTCTGTTTATGTAATTTCTTTACGCCATTAATTTGTTCTTCCCTTTCTCATGTTATGAATTTTAGTTTACTTTGTTATTTTCCTTCCCTAACTCTAGACAAAAAGGGGAAAGAAGCATTCAGTAAAAGACCCTAAAGCTTTATTTTACAGCTAACATCTGATCGATCAGTGTAAATATGGTGAAAGGACTGTTTTCTCTTATCGGTTTGAGCTGCATGAGTCTGCAGAGGCTGGAGAAAGCACACGCTGGTTGTTATTTCAGCACTTTTCAGAGGTCAGCTCAGCGTTATCTTCTGTAAAGGTTGAAGTTGTGCAACCGGGATCTAAAACTTCCCATAGTCCAGCTGAACGAGACCCCAAATGTTACCCAATCCGGACTCCATGAACCACTGAGCTCTCCGTGCGGATCAATGCTTTCTGTACTATATAGGCAGAAAGTGATATAAAAGTTCACCGTGGTCTAACTAAAGAGTACACCGTGAAACACATCAGTAAATTAGCAGTTTTTATTTTTTTATTTTTTTTATATTTTCCATTTTATTTATGCTTTTTAGCTGCATTGTGGGATCTTGATCTTTCTTTCAACAACTTTTAACCTTGAGAAGTTGTAAAAAGTGACTTTTATGAACATTTGTAATAGTCTGCAGTGTTATATTTTCTAGGTTGGTGGTGTATTTTACGCTACAGAAGCACATTTTCTGTTATTTTACACTTATTTCTCTATATATTATTTCTTATACATTCACCAGTGACCTTCTTGTGAGGCAAATCGAGCCATTGTGCTGCCAGTATTATCATTTTATATATATATTTTATATCATTTACAGGGTATCCTACTGAAAGTATTCTGAAATGTGACTGTGGTATCAGATTCAGGCAGAAAATAATCATTCAACCTCTTGGAAACCCCTTAAGAGTAACATCTGGAAAAATGTTTTTCACATACACCGATGCTATTTTTTTAGTCTAAATACTACAGTAATACTTTGATAAACATGGTAAACGCATCTTACAGAGTAAATGCTCAAATAAATTGTGTCTTTACACAGGCCAGGGGGGTTCGAGTGGTTTGGATGTGGTCTCAGTACTTGCTAAACACGCCTTATAAACACATCTGATTGAGTAAATGCTCAAATACTAATGTTTTAGTTTTTTGTCTTGATGGTGGATGTGTGTATACTCCATCAGTAGCGTTATATGGCTGTCCGAGGCCTAAAAAACGTGACCGTTGTATGTGATTCAGGCAGAAAATAATGATTCAACCCTTTGGAAACCCCTTAAAGAGCCCATATTATACATTGAAAAGGGTCATATTCTGGTTTTGGGGGTCTCCAACAGCAGGCTGATCTGCATGCATGGTCAAAAAACACTTTCATTGTCTTATAATATGCATTTATTTTTACCTCATTATCCCAGCGACTCCTATATGAATCGTTCAGGGATTTATTTGTTCCAAAATTCCTCCTTCGCGCGATGCTAAACTGCGCTGATTGGACCGATGACTCAGTCTGTTGCGATTGGTCGACAGCGCTCAGCGCGAGAGAATGCCTACCACGGCTTATCAACCTTGAAGTAGTCACAGCGTGTGCGTGAGCTAATCTGCTAACACTCCTTTTTATCGGGAGTCGCCCGTATTTCAGACACCTCACCCCCGAAACTAACCCCCGATCTCCCAGCGTATTACTCTATTCTTAACCAGAAGTAAAAACAGCGACATACATTCAGTATTAGTGCACACAGCGGCAAAAGCTGAACCATTATTAAACAGCACCGCCGCACGTGTGTAGGAGAGCTGATGTAGCCATAGCAACGACACACAGCAGAGGAATACGCTCAAACGCATTTTAATCCGTAAACACAGCGGCACGCGTCACGTTTACAAACGTGCTTTTAGACGCAATATGAGAATACAAGTTAACCAGAGACACTACAAGTGGTTACAAGTTACAAAACACAGTTAAATGCATCATTTACAAGCTAGAGAAAACAATGAGGCGACCGTTTTAATCACACGCACTCACACTTGCTGGATATCAGACCAGGGAAATGTCCTGGTGCTCCTAATCCTCCGTTGTAAGCACTCCTCAGAGGGGGAACAGCACATGGCTGTGTTTAATGCTGTGGTATTTCTGCAGAAACTACTAACTCTTCAAAGTCTCATCTCTGGGTTCTTTGCACACTTCCAATGTCCAGCTAAGCACAGTGCTCTTCACTGTGTTGCCAGATGTAGCTGACTGACTCCAGTCCAAACCCTCTCCAAAAGGTTTTACCTGCACAATCAAATTTAAAACCGCCCGATCTGGCAACTTTTTCTCACCGCTGTTGTTTGTGGGCGGGGTTGGGGATTTCGAATCTGCGTGCGCATAAATGGGCGGGGCTTATGTTTCGTGTTCACGTCATGCCGAAACGGCTAAAGACTCGTAAGCACGGCGACTCGTTTGAGGAACTATGAGTCGACTCTTTTATAGATGAATCAATAGTTTTAAACACTGTGCACTTTCAGATTTAAGCCTCAGCTGGACATTTCACTTCACTTAGAGCTGTGTGACACACAGCATACAAGCTCATTTACAAAAACCCATAATAGGGGCTCTTTAAAGAAACATGGGAAATATTTGTCACATACTTTGCACCTATAGTATGTCAAAGATGCACTGATAGTTGATATATCTTAACATGATAAACATGGTAAACACATCTTATAAATGTCCAAATGAAGAGTGTCTTTACAAATCCATCAGCAGCTTTATATGACTGGGTAAAGACGCCTAAATATGCGACTATTGTATGAAATTCAGGCAGAAAATAATGATTCAAGCCCTTAAGGGAAACATATTGAAAATGTTTTTTCACATACACCTGACGTTAGTTATAAGATGCACTGATAGTTGCTGTATTTTGGTGTCAATAATATGTGTTTAATCTTTATTTACCATGTTTACAGTAACTATTACCAGAGTGTCTCTACAAATGTTTTAATTATCTTTTAATAATGATGAACACTCCATCAGTAGTGTTATATGACTGCGAGGCCTAAAAACGTGACTATTGTATGTGATTCAGGCAGAAAATAATGTTTCAACCCTTTGGAAACCCCTTAAAGAAACGTGGAGAATGTTTGTCACATACTTTGCACCTATAGTATGCAATAAGACGCACTAATTGCTCTATTTTAGCCTCAATATTACAGTAATAGTTATTGTGATAAACATGATAAACACGTCTAACAGAGGAAATACTCAAATAACGAGCGTCTTTACAAATGTTTTCATTGAGTCTTTTATAATCCACCGTCTGAGGTAAAGTAGCCTAAAATGTGACTGTTGTATCAGATTCAGCCAGAAAATAATGAGTAGTTACTCTAAACATGGTAAATAAAGATTAAATAGAGTATCTTTACAAATGTTTTAATTATTTTTGTCGTGACTGTGTTCATCAGTAGTTATATGACTGCCCGAGGCCTAAAAAACATGACTATTGTATGTGATTCAGGCAGAAAGTAATGTTTCAACCCTTTGGATATCCCTTTAAAGAAACATGGGAAATGTTTGTCACATACTTTACGCCTGTAGTATGTTAAAGATACACTGATAGTTGATGTATCTTGCTCTCGATACTTTAATTAATGTGATAAACATGGTAAACACATCTTATAGATGTCCAAATGAAGAGTGGCTTCACAAATCCATCAGCAGCTTTATGACTGTCTGAGGTCTCAATACTACAGTAATAGTTACTGTGATGAACGTGGTAAACACATCTAACAGAGTAGCCTAAAGGCTCAAATAAATAGTGTCTTTACAAATGTTTTAATTATTTTTGTTGTAATGGTGTGTACTCAATCAGTAGCTTTATATGACTGTCTGAGGTAAACAAGCCTTAAATAATCTGACGATTGTGACTCAGAAACCCCCTAAGAAAAAATATGGAGAAAGTTTTTACATACTTTGCACCTTTTGTACGTCAGATGCTCTAGTTGCTATATTTTGGTCTCAATACAGTAATAGTGATAAACATGGTAAACACGTCTTACAGAGAAAATACTCAAGAGTGCGTTTACAAAATGTTTAATTATTGAGACCGTCTGAGGTAAAGTAGCCTCAAATGTGACTGTTTTATGTGATTCAGCTAGAAAATAATCTTTATTTACCATGTTTACAGTAACTACTCATTAAGTAGAGTATCTTTACAAATGTTTTAATTATTTTTGTCGTGACTGTGTCCATCAGTAGCTTTATATGACTGTCTGAAGCCTAAAAACGTGACTATTGTATGTGATTCAGGCAGAAAATAATGTTTCAACCCTTTGGAAACCCCTTAAAGAAACATGGGAAATGTTTGTCACATACTTTACACCTATAGTATGTTACAGATGCATTGATAGTTGATATCTTGCTCTCGATAATTTAATTAACATGATTAAACGTGGTAAACACATCTTATAAATGCCCAAATGAAGAGTGTCTTTACAAATCCATCAGCAGCTTTATATGACTGTCTGAGGTCTCAATACTATAGTAATAGTTACTGTGTTGAACGTGGTAAACACATCTAACAGAGTAGCCTAAAGGCTCAAAGAATGTCTTTACAAATGTTTTATTTATTTTTGTTTTAATGGTGAGTACTCAATCAGTAGCTTTATATGACTGTCTGAGGTAAACAAGCCTTAAAAAACCAACGACTGTATCAGACTCAGTCAGAAACCCCCTAAGGAAACATGGAGAAAGTTTTTGCAGACTTTGCACCTTTTAGATGCTCTAGTTGCTATATTTTGGTCTCAATACAGTAATAGTGATAAACATGATAAACGCGTCTTACAGAGAAAATACTCAAAGAGTGTGTTTACAAATGTTAAATTATTGAGACCGTCTAAGGTAAAGTAGCCTCAAATGTGACTGTTTTGTGTGTTTTAGCTAGAAAATGAGCAGTTACTGTAGACATGGTAAATAAAGATTAAGTAGAGTATCTTTACAAATGTTTTAATTAGTTTTGTTGTAATGGTGTCCATCAGTAGCGTTATATGACTGTCTGAAGCCTAAAAAACGAGACTATTGTATGTGATTCAGGCAGAAAATAATGATTCAACTGTCTTGGAAACCCCTTAAATAAACATGGGAAATGTTTATTTCATACTTTACACCTATAGTATGTTACAGATGCACTGATAGTTGATGTATCTTGCTCTCGATACTTTAATTAATGTGATAAACATGGTAAACACATCTTATAGATGTCCAAATGAAGAGTGTCTTCACAAATCCATCAGCAGCTTTATATGACTGGTTTAAGATGCCTAAATATGCAACTTTTGTATCAGATTCAGGCAGAAAATAATGATTCAAGCCCTTAAGGGGAAACATATTGAAAAATGTTTTGCACATACACTTAAAGAATGCTCTAAGATGCACTGATAGTTGTATTTTGGTGTCAATACTATGGTAATAGTTACAGTAAACATGGTAAATAAAGATTAAACACAGAGTGTCTCTACAAATGTTTTAATTATCTTTTAATAATGATGAACACTCCATCAGTAGCTTAAAATGACTGACTCTGAGGCCTAAAAACGTGACTATTTGTATAAATAATCATTCAACCCCTTGGAAAACCCCTTAAGGGAAACATGTGGAAAATGTTTGTCACGTACTTTTGTAGCTAAAGTATGTACTACTGATAGATGAACTACACTGATAAATAGCTAACAGAGTAAATCCCCAAATAAAAAGTGTCTTAACAAATGTTTTATTCGTTTTAGTCCTAATGCTGGATGTGTGTACGCTCCATCAGCGTGACTGTCTGAGGCGAAGCTCGCTGATGAGGATATTGAACAAGAAACGTCGACCCTTTTCGCTAGTTTCTTAGAAATCACTCCCTGCTTTAAACATCACGTGTGTTTCTGCAAGAAATTAGAGAATGGCGTGTATTTATATCTCCAGGAGGGGCTGGAATCGCACGCAGCTCTTGCTTCAGACCGAGCGCAGCTGAAACCAGAACCGAGGAATGCCAACGCGTTTTGTTCCACCAGGCGATTCAACAACGGGCGCGACCACTGCACGAAAACAGGGGGGGCCGCTTTTGCTGGAGCGCGCTTTTGTTGACATTTAGCCTTTGTGTATTGACGTTTTGATCATTTCTACACCAGAAAACGTGTTTTATAACACATACGACACGTCAGAACACATAAACGCAGTATAAGTGCTGACTGTAGCTCAACGCCTCACTCCTCGCTCCCCCATCCATATCTGAAGTCGACTTATTTGATTGACGGCTCCATATTTTTTGTGCAATTTTTTTTGTCAGTGGCTCCAGAAAGGACAAAACGGGGTAATACACACACACAGAGTGAGAGAGAGAGGAAAACAGGGTGAGAAAATAACAAACGCAGCTGGAAAGTGCGAGATCAAGAGCGCTGGGAGCGACCCAGGGTCAAGACTGTGATTTAAAAAATACATTTATATTTCAAAGACAAAGGAGTGTCGACTTTTACCTGTTTCTATATTTTAGGGAACTTGGGGACACGCCGACATCACTATTATTTCACATAAGCGGTAAGTGCAACTTCCTCAGCAATGCATTCTTGATGTATTCTGTGTGTATGCACGCGTTTAATGTTTTAAATGCATGCAACAATGTGTTGCACCGGTCACGATGTGTATTGTGCATAATGCAAAACGTAAATATTAGAAGATTAAACTACACGAGTCGTGACCTAAATCTTTTTTTTTTCCAGCTGCTAACTTACAAACATTAAGCTGCATTAAAATAGGGTTGCAGGGAATGCAGAACCGACTGTTATATTTTTGGGGGTGGATTTAGTGGCTTGTGAGATTCCAGATGATTCTCTTTGTTCGTGGATTTCGTGCACAGAGATGCACAAGTGTGTTTTTGTATGTACGTGAACTTGGGATTGAAGCGGAAAGAAGGGCTCGCGCAGGGGGCTGCTGCTCCAGCCGTGGGCTTTTCTGCGCGGCTGCAGGAGCCGCGTCCGTTTACACGCCGCGGCTGTGGCGAATGTGTGTCAATGTCAAAGGGAGGTGTGTCGCGAGCCCAGACAAACCCGCAAAGGCCTTTTCCAGCCACGACTGCACTGAAAAACAGCCACAGACTGTGTGTGTGTGTGTGTGCTGGAAAAGCGGCTGTGCTGACTGAGATACACTGCGATATCTGGCTGTCGAGCCGCGGGCGCTTTATCTGGGCTCCTCAGTGACTCACACCGCATTTAAAGGGACAGCTCATCAAAAATTCATCTGCATCTTCACTCACTTCCTTTATTTAGACCCCAAATCTGATTCTTACGCAAATAATAATTATTATTTTAAAATAATCAAAGGTTAATAGTTATACTGTTAGTTTATTAGTAGTACTATGTGTTTTCAACCATACTATAGTGATGTGTATTATACTCAACATATTAGCATGCAGTATTTACAACTGTTTGTTGATGAATGCTACACCGAGCTGTTATATTAACTATACTGGTGATATGTTTGTTTTTCATTTATGTTGGCCCAAAATAAGATTTGTTTTATACAGCAATTTTATTTATTAAAGGTTTAAAATACTATAGTAAATACTATAGTGTTGAACCATACTGTAGGGAAATATACTGTATTCACATTTGCATGTCTTTGTTAATGAATGCTACAGCAAACTGCTGTATTTAACTATATAGAGGCAATGTTTATGTTCTCTTTATTTTGACACAAAATAAGATTTTTATTCAAGATTATTACTTAAAGATTCACTCAAATGAAAACCAACACTATAGCAATTAATAGTGAATATGTTCATACTATAGTGATGTGTTTTATGGATATAATACTGTATATAATAAAGTATTTACAACTCCGTTAACGAATGATCCAGGATGCTGAAGTATTAACTATATGTATGGCTTAGCCTTTACTACAGTAAACTGTGGTTTATTGTAGTACGTTATAGCCCATGGTTGTCAAAAGCTTGCAGTGCAGTATTGGGTTGTTTACATTACTCTAGTGTTTGTGTTACAACAGAGTCTCTTTAAGGCAAGTCATTTCACTCGGCGACCATCTTTGAAACACCTCTCGGGTGGGATACTCTGGCATTCTGTCTGAATTGGGAAACATTTAAATTCTCCAAAACTGCTTGCCAAGATTACGATTACATTACTTATTTGGAATCACCAATAAATAAAACAACAACTATCTCATAAGTTTAATTTCTAAACGTTCAAATCTGGGTTGCTTGAGCTAATGCACACTCGAAAGAAACGAGATCTCGACACCAACCTTTTTTATGGCCGTGTAACACATTATCATCCTCTGGATAATGATCGTCTGATCGCGCTGTTCTTCTGAAGTAATCCACAACTTGGTCTCGATGGCGAATCTCCTCCAGAAATGACAGAGACTCTTTGTTTACACGTTTGTGGGTGTTCGAGTAGTTGCAGTCATGTGATGCGCGTTTGACAGGACGGACTGTACCTCACGTTCATTTCAGACAGATTACAAAACTATTTAACTTTTGTTTTTTTCTAGTGTAGTTGGTTTATTTAGAAGCACAGATTTCAAGCTTTATGTGGTAATACTCCGTATGTCTGCGAAGCAATTATTCGCTGAGAGTCCAGTGTGTTTGTTGACCACACAAAACTGACGCAAAAGCACACGTCTGGTCCGAGTCTATAGTGATCGATGATTGGCTCCTGTACAAGTAGGCGGGGCTTCATTTGCCATATTGGTCGTTACACTTTTCGCCACTCAAAACTATACGAGTGACACGTCTTGTATATTCTAGAGTCTTTGGGTACAATAGCAATGCTAGAGTTTACTATAAATACTGTAGTATATTTTAGTGTTTACTACAGTAAACTGTGGTTTATTGTAGTACATCATAGCCCATGGTTGTAGAAAGCTTGCAGTGCAGTATTGGGTTGTTTACATAACTCTAGTGGTTGTGTTACAACAAAGTCTCTTCAAGGCAAGTCATTT
>CAIGQQ010030960.1:417159-443815 GCA_903798035.1 Danio albolineatus | reverse complement strand
GGTTAAATTAACATGATTTAGACACAAATGGTCCAATTTAATGAAGTGTGACAATTAATTAAACGGTAAAACATAACATTTAAATTCGACTTTTAATTTGTTTAAATGGTTCTGAGTTTATCATAATTTATAAATATCAGCGTAAAGCTGAAAGTAAAAGAATGAACCAAATCAGCTGCAATATCATGCATCAGCATTCGTAAGATTTACAGAGGATTTTAAAGTGCGTTTGAGTATTTTACCATAATTACCTTTGTCCTTCTCTTGGGTTTGTTTAAGCGTGGAGCTGTAGTTGAGCTGAGGAGAGTTCAGAAAAAGATTTTTTCTCTGATATTTATTGCTTTGGAAAAGAGAGATTGCACCATTCGCTGCTATAGGTGGCTGAGAACAGGTTGCCCAATCGTAACCAGAAACCCTTACTTCCCTTTATGAAGAAATTGCCAAATCTTAATCAGATTAGATAACCATTTAGTTTATGTTCATGTTCTCAATAAACCCAAAAAACTCATTAATATCAAAGCTGAATATTTCTGGAAGTAGTTTTTAGTTTGTTTTTAGTTTGAGCTATTTTAGGAGGAGATCTGTGTGTGCAGGTGACTATTACTGTGCAGAATTATTAGACAACTTAACAAAAAACAAATATATGCTCATTTCAATGATTTATTTTCACCAGTGAAACCAGTATAACATCTCAACATTCACAAATATACATTTCTGACATTCAAAAACAAAACAAAAACAAATCAGTGACCAATATAGCCACCTTTCTGTGCAAGGACACTCAAAAGCCTGCCATCCATGGATTCTGTCAGTGTTTTGATCTGTTCACCATCAACATTGCGTGCAGCAGCAACCACAGCCTCCCAGACACTGTTCAGAGAGGTGAACTGTTTTCCCTCCTAGTAAATCTCACATTTGATGATGGACCACAGGTTCTCTATGGGGTTCAGATCAGGTGAACAAGCAGGCCATGTCATTAGCTTTTCTTCTTTTAGACCCTTTCTTGCCAGCCACGCTGTGGATTACTTGGACGCTATGATGGAGCATTGTCCTGCATGAAGATCATGTTTTTCTTGAAGGATGCAGACTCCTTCCTGTAGCACTGCTTGAAGAAGGTGTCTTCCAGAAACTGGCAGTAGGACTGGGAGTTGAGCTTGACTCCATCCTAAACCCGAAAAGGCCCCACAAGCTCATCTTTGATGATACCAGCCCAAACCAGTACTCCACCTCCACCTTGCTGGCGTCTGAGTCGCATGGAGCTCTCTGCCCTTTACCGATCCAGCCACGGTCCCATCCATCTGGCCCATCAAGACTCGCTCTCATTTCATCAGTCCATAAAACCTTTGAAAAATCAGTCTTGAGATATTTCTTGGCCCAGTCTTGACGTTTCAGCTTGTGTGTGTTGTTCAGTGGTGGTGGTTTTTCAGCCTTTCTTACCTTGGCCGTGTCTCTGAGTATTGCACACCTTGTGCTTTTGGGCACTCCAGTGATGTTGCAGCTCTGAAATATAGCAAAACTGGTGGCGAGTGGCATCTTGGCAGCTGCACACTTGACTTTTCTCAGTTCATGGGCAGTTATTTTGTTTTTTCCACACGCTTCTTGCGACCCTGTTGACTATTTTGAATGAAACGCTTGATTGTTGGATGATCACGCTTCAGAAGCTTGGCAGTTTTAAGAGTGCTGCATCCCTCTGCAGGATATCTCACTATTTTTGACTTTTCTGAGCCTGTCAAGTCCTTCTTTTGACCCATTTTGCCAAAGGAAAGGAAGTTGCCTAATAATTCTGCACACCTGATATAGGGTGTTGATGTCATTACACCACACCCCTTCTCATTACAGAGATGCACATCACCTAATATGCTTCATTGGTAGTAGGCTTTCCAGCCGATACAGCTTGGAGGAAGACAGCATGCATGAAGAGGATGATGTGCTCAAATTACTCATTTGCCTAATAATTCTGCACTCCCTGTAATGAGTCATGAAGTTGATTTTTTTTTCAATAGACAAGTTCTTTATTTTTAACTATGCACTTTTTTGATGAACAACTTTGCAGATGTTTAGACTCAAGGACAGCTACGATACAAATTGCAAATACACTATTCTCTAAAAACCTGTATGATCTGCTCATAAATGTTTAGACGGAGTGGGGTGTAAGCAATTGTGCACTTGGGTGTCAACCAAATAAAAAGTGCACATTCATTTTGACTAACGTGGCTTGACTAACTATGGGTTTTGAAAACTAAAACTAAAGTTAAATGTAGTTCAGTGGATTAGATCAAGTGTTTTACATGCTTGATGAACCTCTGTTTGCTTCAAAGTGTGTGACCCTGCACCACAAAACTGCAGGTCGTAATTGTGAATATTTTAAAACTGTAACTTTGCATCATCTACAGTTGATGTCAAAATTATTTGCTCCCCTGAATTATTAGCCCCTCTGTTTGTTCTTTTCCCCAATTTCTGATTAACGGAGAGAAGATTTATTCCCCAACACATTTCTAATCATAATAGCAAAAACTGCTTTTATTCTAGCTGAAAAAAAAAAACAAATCAGACTTTCTCCAGAAGAAAAAATATTATCAGACATACTGTGAACATTTCCTTGCTCTATTAAACATCATTGGGGAAATATTTAAAAAAAGAAAAGAAAAAAAATCAAATGTGGGCAGTAACTGTAAGCATAAAAGCTGAATAAATAATATTTTTGTTGATGTATGTTTGTTAAACAGGACAAAATTTGAGGGAGAAAAACATGGGATAATTAATCTGACATATGAAGGTTAAAAAAATGTTTGGTTAAAGAGCCCCTATTATGGGTTTTTGTAAATGAGCTTGTATGCAGTGTGTACCACAGCTCTAAGTGAAGTGAAATGTCCAGCTGAGGCTTAAATTTGAACGTGCACAGTGTTTATAACTATTGATTCATCTATAAAAGAGTCGACTCATAGTGCTTCAAATGAATCGCCGTGCTTACGAGTCTTTAGCCGTTTCGGCATGACGTGGATACAAAACATAAGCCCCGCACTTTTGTGCACATGCAAACCCAGGAAGATTTGAAACCCCCAACCCCACCCACAAACAACAGCGGCGAGCAAAGGTTGCCAGATTGGGCGGTTTTGAATTTGATTGTGCAGGTAAAAACCTTTTGGAGAGGGTTTGGACTGGAGTCAGTCAGCTACATCTGGCAACACTGAAGCTGGATATTATTGGAAGTGTGCAGAGTGAAGCTGTGAAGAGTCAGTGGTTGAGGTTTATTTCTGCAGAAATGCCTCAGCATTATAGCCCAGCCTTGTGCTGTGTTCCCTCTGAGGAGCTTCTGAAATCTACACGCTTACAATGGAGGATTCGTCGACTGTTTGTTAAAGGAAGGATCAGAATAGACTATTGATGTATGCAGGGGCAGACTGGCCATTGGGAGCACCGGGACATTTCCCGGTGGGCTGACGGTGAATCTGGCCTGCACCCTCTATCCAACAAGTGTGAGTGCGTGTGATTAAATCGGTTGCCTCATTGTTTTCTCTAGCTTGTAAATGATGTATTTAATTGTGTTTTGTAACTTGTAACCGCTTGTAGTGTATCTGGTTAACTTGTATTCTCATATCGCGTCTAAAGTCATGCTGTAAATGCGACGCGTGCCGCTTTGTTTACGGATTAAAATGCGTTTGTGAGCTCGTGTTCCTCTGCTGTTTGTCATTGCTATGGCTACATCAGCTCTCCTACACACGTGCGGCGGTCCTGTTTCATAATGGTTCAGCTTTTGCCGCTGTGTGCATTAAGGCTGCATGTGTGTCGCTGTTTTTACTTCTGGTTAAGAATAGAGTGATATGCTGGGAGACCGGGGGGTTAGTTTCAGGGGTGAGGTGTCTGAAATACGGGCGACTCCCGGGAAAAACGAGTGTTGGCAGATATGCTCATGCACACACTATGACTACTTCAATATTGATAAGCCGTGGTGGGCATTCTTTCACGCTAAACGCTGTCGACCAATCGCAACAGACTGGGTCATCGGTCCAATCAGCGCAGTTTAGCATCGCGTTAAGGAGGGGTTTTGGAACAAATTAATCGCTGAACGATTCATATAGGAGTCGCTGGGATAATGAGGTAAAAATAAATGCAGATTATAAGACAGTGAAAGTGTTTTTTGACCATGCATGCAGATCAGCCTGCTGTTGGAGACCCCAAAACCAAAATATGACCCTTTTTAATGTATAATAGGGGCTCTTTAAATGTTCGGGATACAACTACATAGGTTATATTTCAGCACTTATGAAATAAACAGGCACTCCTAAGGAGCACCTGTAGAGTGTTCTTGCTCGATTATGTTGCATGCCTTTTTGGTTAATACATGTGGAGTTGCAACAATCTTAAAAACAGAGATGCAATGTTATCGAGAAACCCAGCCCAGGTCATTTAATACAAGCAAAGAGCATCCCAAACCTTTTACAGAGATGCATCTCGATGTGTAGCTAGTGTAAGCATGCGAAAAGAATAGCAGTTAGGCAGAAGCTTTAGCTAATGATTGACCATGTTCTGTGTCGTGCTTCAGGAGGTCTGCAGGTCAGACCACTCTTCGATGGTCTTCTGTTTTTTTGACCCTGATAGTGAACAGGCAAACATCGGTTTTCGATAACTTCACATGCAACAATCACATATCGGTTTTCTTTACCAATGCTTTGAATTTGACACTGTGTGTCTCTCAGAACGCTTCGAACGAGATACACAGTGAAGCTTCTCTTACTGATGCACAAGTTCCCTCGATATCGGACGCCTCGGCCGTTGCAGATTCTTATTATGCTGTCGGTGTCGACTTTACGGAGGAAGGACTGTAGCGGTTCTCGTCCACAAAGTCTCTTTTCCATCAGATAATCTGCCCAAGCGCGAGTCTGTCTACTGCTGAGGCTGGTTGTGAGAATGTGTTTGCGTGTAAAATTATTATACGCATTGTTGTTCCGCGCTCTCTGGCAGGGAAATGATCGGTTAGAAAACATCTCCAGCTGAAAGAGTCCATCGCTGAACATCAGGAGGAGCAGGAGGAGAATCGCACGCCTCATCCTGAAAGCAGAAGAGCGGCAGATGTTTAGAGAGTCACACGTGAATGAACACTTCTGCCTGTTTTGATGCGCACTTAGGAATATTTTGTTTAAAAACGCTCAGCGGAAAGGCAAATATGCGCATACATTTTATAAATGCACATAAACTGATGCGCACAACTGAGTAGGACAAACCTTTAATCTGATAAGTCTGAGGCAAACACATTTAATGAATCAATTCCAGCATGCGCTTCAGTAAAATCAAGTGATTTACTTCGAACAGATCATGTGATGATGAAGCATGAGAAATGATGGGGCTTTGCATTTATGGAGTTTGCAGCTTTACACTGTAAAAGATCTGAAATGTTGTTGTGCTGATTGTAAAAGGACTCCTTCAGTCCGTCATCACAGTGCTTCAGTGTTATTATTATATTAATATTATCTCCAGAGCTGTTTTGAGCATCTGTCTGCGCTTCTAAAGAGCGTCTCATGCCTCCAAACATCCACACATGCTCATTCACACATGTACATTATGGGCAATTTAGACTGCCTAATTCACCTGTAAAGCGGAGGGGTAAACCGGACCTGGAGGAAAGACACGCAACCACCGGGAGAACATGTCCTGTGAGGCAATCGTGCTACCCACTACGCCACCGTGGTGCCTATATTATTCATTCATTCATTTATTCATTCATTCATTTTCTTTTCGGCTTAGTCCCTTTATTAATCCGGGGTCGCCACAGCGGAATGATCCGCCAACTTATCCAGCATTTGTTTCACGCAGCGGATGCCCTTCCAGCCGCAACCCATCTCTGGGAAACACATCCATACATTCTCATTCACACTCATACACTACGGACAATTTAGCTTACCAAATTCACCTATTCCACATGTCTTTGGACTGTGGGGGAAACCGGAGCACCCGGAGGAAACCCACGCAACCACGGGGAGAACATACAAACTCCACACAGAAATGCCAACTGACCCAGCCGAGGCTCGAACCAGCGACCTTCTTGCTGTGAGGCAAACGTGCTACTCACTACGCCACCGTGGCGCCCGTCCCTATATTATATTATATATTATATATTATTATATTATTATGTCATGTTATGTTATATTGTATATTATATTATATATTATTTATTATTATATTATTATGTCATGTTATGTTATATTGTATATTATATTATATATTATTTATTATTATATTGTATTATATTATTCATTTATTCATTCATTTTCTTTTCGGGTTAGTCCCTTTATTAATCCAGGGTCGCCACAGCGGAATCAACCGCCAACTTATCCAGCATTTGTTTCACGCAGCGGATGCCCTTCCAGCTGCAACCCATCTCTGGGAAACATCCATACACACACATTCACACTCATACACTACGGACAATTTAGCTTACCCACCTGTACCACATGTCTTTGGACTGTGGGTGAAACCGGAGCACCCGGAGGAAACCAACGCAACCACGGGGAGAACATGCAAACTCCACACAGAAATGCCAACTGGCCCAGCCGGGGCTCGAACCAGCGACTTTCTTGCTGTGAGGCGATCGTGCTACTCACTACGCCACTGTGGCGCCTGTATTATATTATATTATATATTATTAAATTATATATTGTTATATATTATATTATATATTATTTATTATAACATATTATATTATATATTATTTATTATATTATATTATATTATTTATTATATTATATTATTAAATTATATATTATTTATTGTTATATTATATTATATTATATATAATTTATTATATTATTATATTATATTAAATATTATTATATTATATTATAGGTAACTCTTTATTTCGATGGTCCATTTGAGAATTAGTAGACTGTCTGCTTAATATCTGCTGATACTGACATTCAACAGATATTTACCTGACTATAAAAAAACTTTGCAAGTACATGTCAACTTATGCTAACCCTAACCCCAACCTAACAGTCTACTTATAATCTAATGAGAATTAGTTGCAATGTACAAAAAACGGACCATCAAAATAAAGTGTGACTATTACATTACATTATAGCTACTGTAAGATTTGAAGGTTGTGTCTGTCAGCGTTTGAATGGCGTGATAAATTGCTGACAGTCAGCTGAAATATAGATTCAGCTCTTTAGGTGCGTTATCGCCACCTACTGTATTTCACAAATATGGCGATCGAGACCGCCCGTGCTGACTTTATTCACATATCCACATACACAAAGAAAACATAACAGACCTTAGGATTAAGTGTAATAAACTAATTCAGGATATATAATATTGTTATACTTGGTTAAAATAGTTTTGTTGTAAAATATAAAAAACAAACAATAATGTGTCACATTGTAATGAATTACTACAGTTAATCATTTAAAATTTAATATAGTTATATAGTTAGTTAGTTAGTTAGTTATCTCTCTCTCTCTCTCTCTCTCTCTCTCTATATATATATATATATATATATATATATATATATATATATATATATAAATTTATTAATTATTAACAGTTAATTTATTTGTATTGCTAAATTTGTTGCAACTATAGTTACCACAAATTACCAATACTTTATAGGCAGTAATATATTGTTTTTAAACCATAAACTATTATAGTATTTAAAGCTAGTATATAATCTGGGAAATCGTTAATAAAAAACGTTATTAGAAAATTAGGCAAATAAATACTATTCAATCGCTTGAGTAAACTATAGTGTTATATGTTTATTAAATGTAAAAGATTTTTATTACATATAAAGATGTATCATAGCCTATACGTATTAACATGCTATTATTTCCTTCATTAAAAATGAATCCATTATATAAATTAAAAATGTCCAATTTAGATGGTTCAGCAAGGCCAGGAAACGAGTATCTGCTATAGTGACTCTGTCATATAAATAATTACTGATTATCTATGATGACTGATGGAAAACTGTTCAGTCTATTATAATAAATGGCGATCGGAAACAACACTCACCGTTCACCCGTCTCCATCACAATATTTGTAAAAACAGTAAACCCTGTTGTTTATTGGGTACAATTTTTATTAACGATATATATAAATATATTGATGACGATGTCCGAGAAGATGTTAATAACATTAACATCCATCGTAACCATGTATGGTTTGCCTAGATAGTGTGTGCTGGATTGTGTGTGAGCCTGAAACGTGTGTGGTTCTGCGGGCCTGCAGCTGGATATTATTGCATGAATGAGAACCGATGAGGCAAAAACACTGAAGAGAAAAGATCCTGTAGATTTGGAGACTTGTGATTTTGACTGTGAAGCTAAACAAGCAGATTGTTCTGACACTTACCAATAACGTGATATAGTACAGTTGACTATCTCATTTTAACACCAGCGATGGGACAGTATCTTATATTTCCTTTGTGTATGGACCTGCTAGGCCATTATACACTCAATGTATTCATCATGAGAGCACATTAAACGAACCATGAGCCTTGTACCGTGAAGATTCAGTTCGAACACATGCACCATTAAAAGTATTTAAGTAATCACGTGCACAATGTTAGACCACAAGCTCAAATTGCTATAAACAGGTCATTTATTCAGATTTTAAGTTTATAACTTGCTCGTTTATGTGTAGAGTATGCAGATTTACCTTGTGCTGGTCTTGATCTGGTGTAAATAGATGCGTCTGAGCAGAAATCGTCAGTCCTGTCTTAGACGCTCAGTCCTCTCTGATGTGTGTTGTGTGGGAAAGAGTATCTTGTTTCCTGGAAATCGAACGAACACCCTTTTTTGCAGTACAAGCGGTGTTGCGTTTAGTTCTCACATACAGCTGATGGTTTACTGATGACCTCTGCACACATGCAGCTCATGTGGTTTAACACTTGATGGGTGTTTTTAACTAGCAAAACAGTCTCAGAGTGAATCTGAGGACTGGAATACGTCTGTAAGACATCGGTTGCTTTATTATCTATAAATGTTTGTTTTATTGCCTGTTCTATTGCCTAGAAGTTATCCATCAGTCAGTATTGCGAATGGAAGGGATGACCCCAATGAACAATTCCTGTATGAGTTAGTCAGTGAATTGAGTAAACTTTTCTGAAACATCTGCTCAAATCGAATATATGCACTCATGGGCCACTTTATTAGGTACACCTTACACATGACACCTTCAGAACTGCCTTAAACCTTCGTGGTGTAGATTCAACAAGTTACTGGAAATGTTCCTCAGAGATTTTGCTCCATATTGACATGACAGCATCACGCAGTTGCAGGAGATTTGTCAGCTGCACGTCCATGATGTGAATCTCCCGTTCACCACATCCCAAAGGTGCTCTATTGGATTGAGAGCTGGTGACTGTGGAGGCCATTTGAGTACAGTGAACTCATCGTCATGTTCAAGAAACCAGTCTGAGATGATTCCCGCTTTATGACATGGTGTGTTATCCTGCTGGAAGTAGCCATCAGAAGATGGAGACACTGTGGTCATAAAGGGGTGGACATGGTCAGCAGCAATACTCAGGCAGGCTGTGGTGTTTACATGAAGCTCACTTAGTACTAATGAGCCCAAAGTACACCACCACCAGCAGCCTGAACCGCTGATATAAGGCAGGATGATCCATACTTTCATGTTGTTGATGCCAAATTCTGACCCGAGCATCCGAATGTGGCAGCAGAAATGGAGACGCATCAGACCAGGCGACGTTTCTCCAATCTTCTACTGTCCAGTGTTGGTGAGCCTGTGTGAATTGTAGCCTCAGTTTCCTGTTCTTAGCTGACAGGAGCGGCACCCGGTGTGGTCTTCTGCTGCTGTAGCCCATCCGCCTCAAGGTTGGCCGTGTTGTGCGTTCAGAGATGCTCTTCTGCAGACCTCGGTTGTATCGAGTGCTTATTTGAGTTGCTGTTGCCTTTCTATCAGCTGGAACCAGTCTGGCCATTCTCCTCTGACCTCTGGCATCAACAAGGCATCTGCGCCCACAGAACTGCCGCTCACTGGATATTTAATCTTGTTCGGACCATTCTCTGTAAACCCTAGAGATGGTTGTGCGTGAAAATCCCAGTAGATCAGCAGTTTCTGAAATACTCAGACCAGCCCGTTTGGCACCAACAACCATGCCACGTTCAAAGTCACTTAAATCCCCTTTCTTCCCCATTCTGATGCTCGGTTTGAGCTGCAGCAGGTCGTCTTCACTATGTCTACACACCTAAATGCATTGAGTTGCTGCCATGTGATTGGCTGATTAGAAAGTTGTATCAACAAGCAGTTGGACAGGTGTACCTAATAAAGTGTAGATATAGTGCTATTTCACGAATAGACCGCTGGAGACCAGAATAGGTTGGCGAGGAATGCCTACGATCTTATAACAGACTGTGAACAGATTAGTTTCCAATCAGTCCAATAGAATAGGAGGATTTTCACACCCCAACGTTGACAGGCTTGAGCACGTGTGTGGTGTGTTTGTGTTTTAGTGTAATATTTCAGGCAGTTGGTCTATTGCCTCAGTCGTGTACGTGATGCACATAACAGAAGGAAGTTGCACAGGAGTCAGTCTTACACAAGGGCAGTTTTAGAGTAAATATGTTTGGTCATTTCGGCTTTCATGAGATTGTACAGAAGTGTGCTCTGCAAAATCAGCTTTTATTGAAATGCTTTGGCAGATACATGAAATATAAGCATATGAGCATCTATCACAGGAGCTCTGATGGACAGTTTAGGAAGAACAGCAGCATTTACACACCACACGTTTCTTCAAACTGGATATAGACACATTCAGCCACTGGTCTAATCAAGAGTGATAATAGCAACAGTGCTGATCTCTGAAAAGAATGAATGCATTAGATGATGGCAGCGAAGCTCTGAACGTTTATCTGAACGTCTCATAACAGCGTTTTACTTCTCACCCAGTCAAACTTAGCCTAACGGCCGCAGTTATGAACATGGGCTGGTGCAGTTTTAGATTGTGTCACGTAGTGAACAGGCACACAGCGGTTTGAAATGACCCCACACACAACACTCACATAATACTGGTCATTAAAAAAGTTACCAACTGTACACACATTATTTTGTAAGGTGCTGGCCACCCTGTACACCCTGTACACACTCGCACTGACACATTCATTATTTTGGTTTCTGTAGCTGTTATAGTTGCAGATGTTTCCAATCGGGCCTTCTCTGATGAAGGATTGAACAGGTTGTCTGCCGCAAAGCCCTTTAGTTGTTAGATGGTTTACCCAGTCGTTTTCATTCTGTGGGATAACATTAGGTGGGAGAACGTGTCTGGTTTTAAACCTTTTATATGCGCTGGCATCCGGCCAGTTCTGACAAGGATCAGGCCAGTCAGGGATCTTCTCCAGTTGGTCATCGCTGGAGCTGATGTTTTTCAGGCCGTCGCTGAACACATAAGTCATGAGCAGGAGCACCAAGGCAAATGCTGATTTCATCCTGAAAACACACACATTTAGAGCATCACACACAAGGTAACATACAGTCTGAATTATTAGCCGCCTGCATATTTTTTTACCACAATTTCTGTTTAACGGAGAGATGATTTTATCAACACATTTCTAATCAGGATAGTTTTATTAATCATCTCTAATAACTGATGTCTTTTCTCTTTGCCAGGATGACAGCACATAATATTAGACTAGATATTCTTCAAGATAAAACAAAATAAGACTTTCTCTTGAAGAAAAAATATTAGAGGAAATATTGTGACAAATTGCTGAATCTATTCAACATCATTTGGGAAATATTTGTAAAAAATAAAATTACCAGGAGGGCCAATCATTTTCACTTCAACTGTAATGCACTGGTGTGCTGTGAATCTGCTTACTCTGGCAACCTGTAACTTTTAGATTTAGTGGCTGATTCATATGGGTTTATACGATCTCATTCGTATAGTTTAGTGTGATTTTAGTTGGGTTTGATGCCTCCTTTTGAGGTCGTATATTTTTAAGAGTTCACACTTAGCTGATGATTGATAATAAAGCATGTTTGGCATGCTGTCCTGGGAGAGAGCCCTCGAGCCCAGGGCTCCCTCCCGTTTAAAGGGGCGAGAGGAGAGTTTTAGCACAGGCAAGTCTTGAGAACTCCCCCCCGCTTGTGAACGTGCTGAGATATATCTGACTAGAGTTGCCTTAAGATGCTATTTAAAAGTAGTCAATTTACCGTCCCACTTTATATTAAGTGGCCTTAACTACTATGTACTTACACCAAAATTAATAATTAATTACAATGTACTTAGTGTGTAAATACATGTTTTTACATTGTACTTCTGCTTGATTAAATACCTGTATGTAATTACATCAGTAATTAATTTCTGTAATCACATTTGTAAATACACTGTTGACCATCACTTCCACCTTAACCCACCCTTAACCTACCCATACCACCAAACTTGTCCTTAACCCTACCCCTATCCCAACTCAAGAGCACCACAAGTGTTCTCAAATAAGTTATGAACACAGAAAGTACATTGTATTTATTTTTTGATGCAAGTACATAGTAGTTAAGGACACTTAATATAAAGTGGGACCCAATTTACTTATGTTGTATGTTTTTGGACGGTGGGAGGAAACCGGGGAAAACCCAAGCGTACACGGGGAGAACATGCAAACTCCACACAGAAACACCGACTGGCTCAGGGAGAGGCCGAACCAGCGGTGTTCTTGCTGTGAGGCAACAGTGCTAACCACTGGGCCGCCGTGCCGCCCTATAGAGAAGGGGAGGAGTTGGGGTGGAAGGGGGGATTCTTCAAGACAAAGATGACCGGAGTAGCGAGCTCTGGTAATTTATAGTGTGTCAGGATTCGTCTGATTGATGCAATACGCTGAGCTGATGTGGTACCAGCTGTGTTCAATCATAAGCACATTTATAAATAAACCCCACTTCGTACGACTGAACTCATATAAATTCATATGAATTAGCTAAGTTAAACTGACAAAACGTAAAATAGACACTTCTTCATGAGATCTGGCTGCTTAAATCCCATTCTTTCTTAATTTTATTGATATTAAATTAACGACACAGTCTAAACATCAGGTAATTCATGGAGAACTCCGAGTAATGTTGGACTTTTTTTTCCCCTTAAAGTAATATAATTAAAATAAAGTTTTTGATGTTACTATCAGTATGATTAGTTGTTACGATCTCTTTAAGCTTGTGTGCAACAGTGACACAAATTGCTTTTAGAATATATAAAACAGATACAAAGCTTGCAGTTTGTCACTTTTGCCTGAATGGATGAATGATTTTTTTTTTTTTTTCCATCGCCTCATACTTCAGTTTCTCATTAAATCTTCTGACCAATCAAATGCTCTCCAGTATCTGACATGCCCCGCCCCCTTGTCTCATTGGCTTTTCATTTGAAGCACTTAAGCTCAGCCACTCTCACTGACCAAGCAGCGAGAAAACGAAAGCTATTGGATGTTTGTTTTTTAAGGGTAGGGGCTACAGTATGTCCTGTCGTCATGTTTCAGTTGAGGGTACCTCAAGCAAAAAAAAAAAAAAAAAGCACAGGACCTTCAATGATGCTTACAAATGTGTTGGTGCAACATGATCTTTACTTCTAAAATACGATGATAATGAATGATGTTTGATAGTTAATTAAATGATAAAATGACAAATTTAGATCAAAATAATCATGTTTAAATTAATGTCAAATATTTCGATGCAAAACATCTCATTTAATGACGTGTGATAATGAGTTAAGCAATAAAATGTCAAATTTAAGCATTACATTTACCGCTTAGGTTAATTATCAAGCGTCATTAAATGAGATGTTCTGTATCTAAATATTCATGTTTACATGAACAGCTAATATTTAGAAACGAAGCATCTCATTTAATGCACTTTAATTAAACGGTATAATGCAATGTTTAAATTTGACATGTTATCCTTTTAAACGGTTGATTGATATTTAAAATAAATATCAGTGTAAAGCTGAAAATAAAAGCAGCTGTAAATTGTTAGATTTACCGAGGATATTAAACAGAATTACCTTCGTGCTTCTCTTGGGTTTCTTTAAGTGTGGAGTCTGAGCTGCAGTTGAGCTGAGGAGAGTTCAGACTGAAAGAGTCACTGCTCTGATATTTATTGCTTCAGAAAAGGGGCTGTTTCTGAAAATTACCACATGTTTTTGCCTTAGTTTTTTTTCTTCTTTTAACTGAAGTGCACTTTTTATTACAGAGTTTTATTGATTTAGGATCAAATTACATTTTTTCTGCTCTAAATTCCATTTATTATTTTACAACAGTCAAAAAATTATGTTTGCTGTTTGTTCAAATTACTTATTTAAAATGAGCTGAAACGACACAAAATAATTAATCATCTCCCAAATAATTAAGGATTATGTTCAGTCCACTTAAATTTGTAAAAACTTATAAATTAACTTAATTCCTTCATGGTGTCCCAACTGGGCATGAGACGATAACCGTTTTCAAGGTATACCGTGGTTTGGAAAAGTCAAGGTTTTAAAACCGCCCCAAATTTTCTGTCATAGCGTTCCCAAGGTATGTGTACGATTTTTTTATTTTATTTACATTTTGTTGTTGTTGTTGTTGTTGTTGTTGTTGTTGTTTAGGACAACAGTATCACCAGCAGAAAAGATATTCAAAGATGCTGTTTTAAATGGTAAAGACATCAGTGTTTTTGAAACAAATGAAGACAGCAGAAGTCAATGATTCATTTTCATTATCTAGACTGACATGTTTACAGTAACACTTTATTTCGATGGTCCATTTGAGTATTAGTAGACTGTCTGCTTAATATCTGTTGATACTGACATACAACAGACATTTAACTGACTATAAGAAACTTAGCAAGTACATGTCAACTTACACTAACCCTAACCCCTAACCTAACCTAACCCCAACCCTAACCCCAACCTGAGAGTCTACTTATAATCTAAAGAGAATTAGTTGACATGTAACTTAAATTCAACAAACGGACCATCAGAATAAAGTGTGACCATGTTTACTGCTCCAAAATACTTTAAATGTTTCTCAAAATGAAATATATTGTGTTTTTTACCCAGACACTTAAAAAGAATATATTTTAGAGCTGTAATCACAATATCGTCAAACCGTGACATTTTTATCCAAGGTTATCATACCGTCAGAATCTTATACCGGCCCATGCCTATAACCTCAACACATATCGATTGTCTGAAACCCAGCATTTATTTATTACATTGACTTTTTACAATTTAAATTTTTTCCTGGATTCCTTTGTTTTGGGTTCCATTTTTCTGGACTTTATGAAATATGCAGTGGTGGACAGAGTACTGAAAAATCATACTCAAGTAAAAGTACCTTTACTTGCTTAAAAATGTAGAGCAAGTAGAGTAAAAGTATCTGTAGTAAATATGTAAGAGTAAAAAGACCTTTTAAAAGTGCTCAAGAGTAGTGAGTATTACACTGTAAAAAAGTTGATGCGTTTACAGAATGTTACGTTTACACATCCCTGCACAATCAACATGTATTTAGGGATCTTCCTATTTTCGTTCGTTCCTTCCAACCTTCCTTCAATTATTTGTTTGTTTTCTCCTTCCTTCATTTGTTTGTTCCCTCCTTCCATCGTGCACTCGTTCGTTCGTTCATATTTTTGTTCCTTCCTACATTAGGTCCTTTTGTTCATTCATTCGTTTGTTCGTTCCTTCCTTCCTACCTTAGTTTGTTCAGTCCTTCCTTGAATTCTTCCTTCATTCGTTTGGTCCTTCCTTCTTTCCTCCCTTCATTTGTTCACTCATTCTTTCTTTCATACTTTTGTTCCTTCCTTCATTAGGTCCTTTGTTCATTCGTTCGTTCGTTGCTTCTTTCCTTCCTCAGTTTGTTGAGTCCTTCCTTGAATCCTTCATTTATTTGGTTCTTTGATCCTTCTTTCTATTCCTTGTTCGGTCCTTCCTTTTATTTGGCCCTTCCTTCCATTCTTCATTCGTTCCATTTAGTGATAGTTTAAGGCTGTTTGGTGATTTCAGTCCTCATACAGTCGACATCCATCATTTTCAGTCACATGCAGTCTATAAACAGTCTCTGGATCATTGCGTGTGCAGATTTTGGACATCTTCTTGGACATTTTTAATGTTTCCCAAAGGTTTGCTGCATTTATAAAGCGCCCATGTCTTGAGGTTGTTCAGTATGATGTGATTTACTTTCTATGTGTGATTTAATTGGACAGGAATCACAGGACTGATCTTTACTTTAGACAAGACAGAAATACAGTAGTGACTGCAGGTTGAAGGACAGTAGTGGAGTAAAAGTACCGATACTGCACTAAACATGTACTCAAGGGGAAGTAAAAGTCCACATTTTTAAAACTACCTTGTAAATTACAATTCCTGAGAAAAACTACTCTGTTACAGTAGTTTGGGTATTTGTAATTAGTTACTTTACACCACTGGAAAGTAGTAGTACATAGTAATAGTAGAAATGTAGTATTAGTTAGCAGAAAGATCAATTGATTGAAACTTAATACATCTATCAATTGTTAATTTAACAAAAGCAAATTGTTGTGAAGCAGACGCTGAAAGCAGACTTGCGGATCCAAATGCAGGTTTATTAGAGAAGTCAGGCAAGCAATGATCAACACAGGGGTAAACAGATGAATGCAGGCAATGCAGAGTCGTGGTCAAAATAACAGGTGAGTGGTCAGAGGGCAGGCAGCAGACAGGGGTAAACAATACAACAACGCTATGATCAAACACGGAAAGACAAGGCAAGGAAAGCGCATCATAATGCTCACAGTACAGTTTACAAGACTCAGCAACAGTGTGTGTGTCTGTGCTGTTTAAATAGTCTGTGAATCAGTCGGTGAGCAGCTTCAGCTGTGAGTGTCTAATCAGTGGTGACTTGGAGCAAGTGAGTGTGTGTGTGTTGCATGACTAAATATGTAGTCCATAAACCAGCAGATTTGTAGTTCGTTAGCGATCTGCAGCTGCTAGATTGCAGATAATCATAACACCAATGAAATGGGCCAGACGAAATCTGCGGACATTTTTTCCTATTTCTACGCAAAATTTTAAAATGATTTTAGGAGTATCATAACTAAAATCTTAATATATGAAATAAAAGTAATGCCTTTTTAACTTTGATTTAATATTTACAATACAAATCCAATTAGATCCACTTATTTGGTAAACAAAGCAAGTCTCTTATGCAATATCTCTACTTAAAGACAGAAAATATTACGTTACAAACTGTGTTGTAAATAAATCATATGAATATTTTCATATTAATCAATATTATTACTGGAATTTATTTAAAAACTGAATAAATATAAACTTACACACATTTACACCAGTAAATAAGCAGAATCAATGATGGGCCAAAAATCTGTGGAAATCTGTGCGTGCAGATTTCGTGTGGACCTAGTTTTAACTAAACAGAGAATTAAGCTTTACTGATTGTCATGAAGACACTTGTGTTTGTGAAATATATGTTTGTCTGTTTTTCTCGATTGCCTACAGAACAAACCGCTGTTGTGCAATGACTTGCCTAACTAACCTAACTTGCCTCTTTAATGTAATCTTTAATGTTTAATCTTTAATGTAATCAGCTAGGTTTTTAAATCACATGTTCATACGTAGTGAGTAGCACGTTCGCCTCACAGCAAGAAGGTCGCTGGTTCGATCCCCGGCTGGGTCAGTTGGCATTTCTGTGTGGAGTTTGCATGTTCTCCCCGTGGTTGCGTGGGTTTCCTCCGGGTGCTCCGGTTTCCCCCACAGTCCAAAGATATGCGGTACAGGTGAACTGGGTAAGCTAAATTGTCCATAGTGTATGTGTGTGAATGAGAATGTATGGATGTGTTTCCCAGAGATGGGTTGTGGCTGGAAGGGCATCCGCTGCGTAAAACAAATGCTGGATAAGTTGGCGGTTCATTCCGCTGTGGCGACCCCGGATTGATGAAGGGACTAAGCCGAAAAGAAAATGAATGAATGAATGTTCATACTAACTAGTATCTTAACTAGTACAACACTGTACCGTCATCATGGCCAAAACTGAAGAAATCATTAGAAATTAGTTAGAAAAATGCAAGAAAATGTAGAATAACCTTATGGTAGGTGGATTACAAAAGGTTGCCAAATCTTAACCAGAAATCCTCACTTCTCTTTATGGTTGAGCTCAGTCATTGCATGGGAATAATTTCAACAGCTTTCCAGTGTCACAGACAGACAACATTTCCAAATCATTCCTCCATTCTGCTTATTTGTATCATAGTAAATGAACTACACTGTAGGAAATCATCGAATGTTTAGCAACCAAAATAATAAAAAAAAAAATTATAATTCTCGATACTCAGCCGAACAAGTGAAAATACTAATTTTTATTAATTTTAAGAGTAATTTGTACTCAACAATCTGGTGTTTGACAATGCAGTCAAATAGCCGCAGACATGTCGGCAATGAATGCATTGGAAAGATCGTCAAAACAATATTTGCTGTATTGTTTTCATATACATGTCTAATGTTTAGAGACAAAACATCTCATTTAATGATGTTAGACCATTAATTAGACAGTAACATGTCATATTTAAATCTAGATATTCATGTTTCAATGTTCAAATACTAAACAACCAATTTAACGAAGTTTGATTATTAATTACAATAAAATTTGATGTTTTATCATTTAATTATTTATCAAACGTCATTAAATGAGATATTTTGCAACTAAATATTCATGTTTAAATTAACATCTAATGTTCAGATACAAAACATCTCATTTGATGAAGTTCGATCATAAATTACACAGTAAAATGTCAATTTTTAAATCTAAATATTCATGTTTGAATCAATGCAAAACATTTCATTTAATGAGGTGTGATCATTAATAATAATAATTCCTTACATTTATATAGCGCTTTTCTGTGATCTCCTCATCCACCACCAGTGTGCAGCATCCACCTGGATGACGTGACAGCAGCCATATTGCGCCAGACCGCACACCACACACCAGCTGATTGGTGGAGAGACAGAGTGATGAAGCCAGTTGTGATATGGGGATGGTTAGGAGGCCATGATGGACAGAGTCCAGTGGGCAGATCTGGCCAGGATGCCGGGGTTAAACCCCTACTCTTTTCGAAGAACATCCTGGGATTTTTAATGACCACAGAGAGTCAGGACCTCGGTTTAACATCTCATCCGAAAGACGGCGCTCACTGACTGACCTCCTAACCATCCCCATATTACAGACTTAATATCTGTTGATACTGTTCCTTCAACAGACATTTAACTGACTATAAGAAACTTAGCAAGTACATGTCAACTTACACTAACCCTAACCCCAACCTAACAGTCTACTTATAATCTAATGAGAATTAGTTGGCATGTAGATGCAATTTAGCATATATTCAACAAACAGACCATCTAAATATCACAATGTCATATTTTCCAATATCGTGCAGCCCTAATACAAATGTAATATTAATGGCCATATATTATAAACATAATGCCGTAACATTTTTGGTGTTTGTTACGTTTAAGTTGTTGATATCAAAATGAAAAGATGCAGTGCATTATATCATGTTTTCATTTGATTGTTAAGTGAAACAACAGCCAGGGTAATGTGAATGACGGTATAACGGTACACTGCAGTTTGTTCTTCCTGTAAACTTGCGAAGTCTGAACTTACAAGGAAAGTATGCAAGTCTGAACTTTGTGTATTTGATAATGAGAAAAAGCCTAATCGGAGCTACGCAGTGGTTAATTTAAGCTGGATTCTGTTCTGGAAAATGTCAGATTTTCCTGTTATGCTCAAAATACCCATCAGATTATTGATTATAGCTGTCTGAAGTCTGTGTATTATAGCTCTAAACAGCTTGTAGCTGTTTTTGGTACTGGGCCTTTAAGACTAGTCCTCCTCTCCCACTGTTCCCACGTGCCCTTCAACGTGCCTCAATCACCGCCCTCGGCTGCGTCAGACAGACAAACAGACGTGAAGGAAGCAGATCTCACGTAACGTCTGTGAGAAATACTACAATAAGAACTTTACCAATGATTGTTTGTGTTTGTTGTGGAGTTGCAACGATGAGTCACACACAATGTCGTTACAAAGTTCACGCACACACACAGACAAACACACACACACACAGACAGACAGCGAGTGCGTTGACCTCTGCACTTTTTTGCACGCAAATGTGACAGGATACAGGTTAATCTCCACTGATGTATGGATATTTGTTATGTTAATGTACTAAATAAACCTGATTTAACGTCCACAAACTGGGATTGAAGCGTCTTCTTTTATAGTTGTCCTGCACGCGGCTGTGCTGATGAAGTAAAGCTGAAGTAAATGGCTGTAATTCATTAACATGTGCTGTTTTAAACACGTGTTAAACTTGTGAAACTCACTCTTGATCACATTCGATGGTGATTGATGACCTTTGCGAACTGAACAGATCTTTTATTCCCAGTTGCTTTGTGCACGTCCTGTCTTGTTGATATGATTATACGCGTTACTACGGAGACATGTTAATATGCAGCTGTCAATCAATTCGGTGGACAAGGGACCGCACTCCTACGAAAAGTTGCAGTCGGTCTCAAAACCGCTATAATTGGTCCACCGTTTATATGCTGTTAAATTGAAAAAATAAAGGACTGGGTGTGTTTATATCAGCCCAGTATGACAGTCTATACACTATACCTACACACATGTCTGTCCAAACAGCTTAAGAAGTAGATTTTTCACCATAGGTGCCCTTTAATTGATTTGACATTAACTTGTGTGCGGTGATTAACCAGCATGTGTGTGAGCGAGAAAGAGAATGTGAATGAGTGCGAGTGAAAAACAGGACGCAAAGCTGTGTGGATTGTGTGAAGGTAGTCTCCATTGGCCCCCAACAATTTTTTTCGACCAATCAGCTTTCTTCTATTTACAATCACTCTCATTGGTTGGTGATTATTGGGAGTCTCTCTACCGTTGCAAAGAGGGAGTGATACGGCCTTCATAAACTGCTCACTAGTGTTCTCATTTATGCATCTCTTTCTAACAGGAACAGATCTGTCTTCAGTGGCTGGAGTGATCAATACATCAAAGAAAATACAGAAATTATTAGATGTGACATCCTTAACATTTGTAAACCCTTAGTTATAAGTAGATCAAGAGTGTGTCCACGATTGTGTGTGGATCCTTGAACATGCCGAGTCAGATCAAAAGTGTTAAAAACAGTCATAAGTCCTTTTACAGCATTGATTTCTGGATTATCAATGTGAATATTAAAATCCCCAGCAATAGTAAAACAGTCAAATTCAGAGGTTACTATTGATAACAGCTCTGTAAAATCATCAATAAAGTTGGAGAATATTCTGTAGATGATGATCAGTAAAATGCCTGGAGCACCCTTTAGTGCTATACTCAGATATTAAAAAGTCACCAAATGACTCTTGTTTACACCATAGACTGTAAAAGATATGGACGTAGTATCCGTGACGTCACCCATAGGTTTCTGAAGAGCGCAAAAGAGGCCACAAGTGGGGTATCCAAATAAGGGCAAAGAGGCGGAGCATGAGTGGAGCTACAGTCCCCTGCTAGTTTTTTGCAAGTTTGGGAGAAAAGCATAACACTTCATTACCTGTGACTCGTTTGTGTTCTGACCACATGTGCTTGGTTGTGTACAATATTAATAAAGTGTTTAGACTTAAAAAACACTGTTGTAATACACTGAGCCACTAAACATTGTTCTTATGACATTTTTATATAGTCTGTGTTAGTAAATGCAGGGCTATTAATGAAATCCAGGCAGAACACTGTATGACAACGCTTCAGATGATTGCTATATCCTACAGCTGATCAATCTGTCAGATTCTGGAGTGCATTAGAGTTCTGAAGAACATTATAAATCATAAATTATTTTAAATAAAGCAAATACATTTATAGATACGGTATATAATTATGATTACATTATAATTTCACTCACCTGGGAAATAGAGACCCCTCGAATGGTTTGTGAGCACAATTAAGTGCACACAGCATGCCATATCATCTGATGATTGTAAGAAATAATTCTAAAAGGCAGCTGACTGTGTAAAGACACATAAAACAACACAAAAATACGTTGAATATGCCGAGATCAGCGGCTAATCAGCCAGAATCAGCTGAGGTGACATGACTGCGACCAGCAAGACCTAGCTGTCACTCAAATAGCCACGCCCTTAATTATGCAGATTTAACATAACTTAATAAAAAGGAAACAGAGAAGTTATAAAAAAAATTCACCCCCTTACAGTTGTGAAGGGTAATAAAAGCTATATGAACCAAAATCGCTCTTTGTACCAGGCTGTAAACACCTTTTTTTCTGCTGTAAAGTCAGCCATTTTAACAGTGGGCTCATTAGAGATTTGCTCTATTATGGAGCTGGGACAAGCGGAATTTCGAAGAATTGCAGTTTTAGTTACTTCCGTATTGGCTTCCCGAGGGAGAGCGGGAGGTTGCCGCTTGGTTTACACTCATAGACATCTTTAAACAGGGCAGCGATGCCTCCACCTCTCCTATTGGCTCTGCAAACACTCAAATAATCAAAGTTTAAAGGAGCTGCTTCATTCAGGACCAAAGAAGAACAGAGATTGTACAGAAATGTGCTCTGCAAAATCAGCTTTTATTAAAATGCTTTGGCAATTACATAAAATATCAGCATGCATATATCACAGGAACTCATGGACAGTTTAGGAAGAACAGCAACATTTTTATGTCCTGACTGAACCTGATTTACTGATGCAGACAGATTCAGCCACTGGTCCAATCAAGAATGATAAAAAAAAAAAAAAATGCTCTCTAAAAAGCAATGAATGCGTTACATGATGGCAGCGAAGCTTCTGAACATTTATTTGCATTTGGGAAACGTCTTATAGTGCTGAAGTAAAACTAACTTCCTTTTTCAGTGCTTTACTTCATACCTAGAAACCCAAACTGTCTGCAAGGATTATCAGTGGCTGGTGCAGTGTTAGTTTTATATTCAAAGTGAAAAGGCCTCCAAAGCCTTTTCCTATTGAGCTTACAGCGAACAGCCACATAAAAATCACCTTCAGTTATGCTATTAATTCTACACCCACTATTTCTAAAAGTGCTGTTCACACTGAACACCCAGAACCTATCCGCACTGACACATACGTTGTTTCTGTTTCTATAGCTGTTGAAGCAGATCTTTTTAATTGAGTCATCATCTCTGATGAAGGATTGAATAGGTTCTCTGCCGCAAATCCCTTTATCTAACAGACAATTTACCCAGTCAGTTGTATTTGTAGGGTTAAAATTACGTGGAAGAACGTGTCTGGTTTTAAATGTGTCAAATGGGTCGCCACTGTCCCACCTCTGACAGAGATTCTGCCAGTCTGGGATCTTCTCCAGTTGCTCATCGCTGGAGCTGATGTTTTTTAGTCCGTCGCTGAACACATAAGTCATGAGCAGGAGCACCAAGGCAAATGCTGATTTCATCCTGAAAACAAACACATTTAGAGCATCACACACACTGTAATAGAATTAATATAATGTACTGGTGTTAATATAAATAAAACGTGTCCTAAATCCAACGCTATCTCACAGCAACTTGTAACTTTGTGATTTAGTGGCTGATGTATGGGTTTGTAGGATCTCTCATTCATACAATTTACTATAATTTGCTCATCCTCCAATGAGGGAGGGGTCGTCAACTATATTTGTCAGAGGGCCAGAGTTTTACCAGACAGTCTCCTTGGGGCCCGGACCCCCGAGAAGAAAATTTCATTACAAAACTGAAGGCGTTTGATTCAGGCTCCATCACCTATACCACAGTCAACCACTAGGAGTGATGGATGCTTTACCTCAACTCATTTAGGCTGAGTCAACAAAGGGAAATGTAACTTCAGCCATTGATGAAGCGCTGTGAGTCGCCCGTTTCAGCATTGTGATTTGAATTCAAGCCCACTTAATGTTTCATCTGATGTGCGAACATTATTTGTGAGCTGTTTTGTTCTGCAGGTTATTTATTTACCATGCTATTTTAAGTGTGCCAGATTGTTTTTCATCCTTGTTTAGTCCTGAGGCAGACGTCCCAAGTCTCCCAGAAGTTCTGTGAGTCTCCCACAAATGCACAGAGATTCCCGGATGCCCATAAAAGAATTATAATCTCCCAGAAATCGTGCGTCTCCCTCCTGCTCCTCAAATACGTCACGCACCCCCCTCTCCACCGCATCCCTCCTAGCTCTTCACCACACACGTCGCGCGCACTCCACCTACACCCCACCCGGTCCTCACTTACGCTAAAACCTGTGTGAAACAATAAATGCTGAACGCCGCATAGTCTGTCCTCATCTCTGAGACTCAGCTGTTGTTATTTTTAGTTGCTTTATTAGTGTGGACCACTATTCTCTTTTTGATCTTCACAATGTTACTTACTTAGGTTAGTCAACGTGCTATTTCATGCTAGAATCAAGCAAGTAAAATGCTCTTTCATGCTAGAATCAAGCTAGTAACATGCTAATTCATGCTAGAATCATGCTGTTGCCAACCTCAGACACAGGGATCAACTTTAAAGCTTTTTACTGGCTTGCTTCAGTATTTAAAGTAGTTACATTGTTGACTGCAGCAATCTTAAACATTATTTTAACCAACTTGATACTTTTTCAAACTAAATAAACTTAAAACAGGCTTTTCAAGCCACCGTAAAGTTTGTCCTCAAACTTTATCATCTAGTATTATATTATATTATATTATATTATTATTATTCATTCATTCATTCATTCATTCATTTTCTTTTCGGCTTAGTCCCTTTATTAATCCGGGGTCGCCACAGCAGAATGAACCGCCAACTTATCCAGCATTTTGTTTTACGCAGCGAATGCCCTTCCAGCCGCAACCCATCTCTGGGAAACACATCCATACATTCTCATTCACACACATACACTACGGACAATTTAGCTTACCCAATTCACCTGTACCGCATGTCTTTGGACTGTGGGGGAAACCGGAGCACCCGGAGGAAACCCACGCAACCACAGGGAGAACATGCAAACTCCACACAGAAATGCCAACTGACCCAGCCGGGGATCGAACCAGCAACCTTTTTGCTGTGAGGCAAACGTGCTACCCACTAGGCCACCGTGGCGCCCCTATTATTATTATTATTATATTATATTATATTATATTATATTATATTATATTATATTATATTATATTATATTATATTATATCATATCATATCATATTATAGCACTTTATTTCGATGGTCCATTTGAGTATTAGTAGACTGTCTGCTTAATATCTGCTGATACTTAGTTGCTATATAATTAGTTGCAATGTAACTTAAATTCAACAAACGGACCATCAAAATAAAGTGTGACCATTTATATTTTATTACATTACATCACATTACATTACATTATATTATATTATAATATAAATACTTTAACAACTCTGGTGCATAAAGACTAACATAAAGACTTTAACAACTCTGCTGCGCTGTGTTTCACTGAAACCTGGCTAAACAAAGCCAATCCGGACAGCGCATTACACCTACCAGACTTCCAGCTGTACAGAGCAGATCGCGACACGGAGGCAACAGGGAAAACGCGCGGTGGAGGGACATGCTTCTACATCAACAGTAGGTGGTGTACGGATGTTACTGTGTTAAAGAAGATGTGCTGTCCTGACGTGGAAGTGCTTTTCATTAACTGTAAGCCGTTCTACTCGCCGCGGGAGTTTTCCTCATTTATTCTGACCAGCGTTTACATCCCACCGCACGCGACCGTGAGTACTGCTCTTTCACTGCTGGCTGATCTTATCACAGACACAGAACAGAAACACCCAGACTCTGTTTTTATCATTCTTGGGGACTTTAACCAGGCAAAACTCACACATGAGCTGCCCAAATTCAGACAGCACATTACATGCCCTACCAGAGACAATAACATTCTGGACCATTGCTACACAACAATAAAAGATGCATATCGCTCCGTGGCCAGAGCAGCTCTAGGACTCTCCGATCACTGCCTGGTTCATCTTATACCAACTTACAGGCAAAAAACTTAAAACTACTAAGCCAGTATTAAGGACTGTTAAGAGATGGACCAACGACACAGAGCAGGTCTTACAAGCCTGTTTTGAATGCACTGACTGGAGTGTTTTTGAAGCTGCAGCCACTGACCTGGACGAGCTCACAGAGACCGTAACATCATACATTAGTTTCTGTGAGGAGTTATGCATCCCTACCAGGACCTACTTATCATTTAACAATGATAAACCATGGTTCACACCAAAACTTAGACAGCTTCGTCAGGTCAAAGAGGATGCCTACAGGAGTGGGGACAGGATTCTCTACAATAAAACCAGGAACACTTTGACAAGGGAGATTGGTGTGGCTAAAAAGAACTATGCCAAAAAGCTGGAATTTAGTGCTGGGCTATCAGTCATTTAGGGAGGGGCTATCAGTCATTTAAGGGAGTAGCTATCGGTCATTTAGTGCTGGGCTATCAGACATTTAGGGAAAGGCTATCAGACATTTAAGGGAGGGGCTATCAGTCATTTAGGGTGGGGCTATTAGTCATTTAGGAAGGTGCTATCAGTCATTTAAGGGAGGAGCTATCAGTCATTTAGTGCTGGGCTATCAGTCGTTTAGGGGGCGGGGCTATTAGTCCTTTAGTGCTGGACTATCAGTCATTTAGGGCAGGGTTATCAGTCATTTAGGGCAGGGTTAT
>CAIGQQ010030960.1:396068-417149 GCA_903798035.1 Danio albolineatus | reverse complement strand
GGGTTATCAGTCATTTAGGGCAGGGTTATCAGTCATTTAGGGCTGGGCTATCAGTTATTTAGGGTGGGGTTAACAGTCATTTAGGTAGGGGCTATTAGTCATTTAAGAAGGCGTTATCAGTCATTTAGGGCAGACCTATTAGTCATTTAGAGCGGGGTTATCAGTCGTTAGGGCGGGGCTATCAGTCATTTAGGGCGGGGTTATCAGTCATTTAAGGGAGGAGCTATCAGTAATTTAGGGAGGAGCTACCAGTCATTTATTGAGGCTTTATAAGTCCTTCAGGGCGGGGCTATCAGTCCTTTAGGGTGGGGGCTATGACACAATTTTCAGTCTTGGTTGAACTGTCCCTTTAAGTGCAAACAGCTCTCAGATCTGAGCTCTGAGATTTCAAGTAAACCCTGTTGGGAACGCTAGACCATAAAGTCATTTACTTTTTTGAAACTGTTGCATTTTTGTTGTTGTTGTTGTTTTTGCTAGAAGGAATCATTTGGAAAATTCAGATCTTCCAGGTGGATCCTTCAGTTATGTGCATTTGAGTAATGCAGTATTTTTATCCTGCCTCTCTCAACAGCAGAAAAAGACTGCTAATATGAAGTTTTGAGTCCACTACAGCAGGAGTATTTAAATAAAGTCAATGCATTTATTATTAGCATCATACAGTTCGGTTGAATCATTTAAAACATACTGTACAATGACTCATGAAGGTGATTCAGAGCCAACTCTTTCTTTCGAGAGACAAGGTCTTTATTTTTAACTATGCACTTTTTTTGATGAACGACTTTGCAGACGTTTAGACTCAAGGACAGCCACGATACAAACTGCTAATACACTATTGTATTCTTTTGATGGATAATAATATAGCGCTATGAGTGTAAGAAAACTGCATCATAAATTAATGTATTATTATCACCAAAAGCCCTTATGATCTGCTCATAAATGTTTAGACAGAACTGCGATGTACGATCACAAAGCAGTTATGCACATATGTGTGTCAACCAAATAAAAAGTGCACATTCATTTTGACTACCTTAATTACTCTGTCGAAAAGTTAACTATGGCTTTTGAAAACTAAAACTAAAGTTAAATGTAGTTCAGTGGATTAGATCAAGTGTTTTAAACGCTGCTGGATCTTGATTAACCTCCTTTTTTCTCAAAATGTGTGACCCTGCACCACAAAACCCCAGGTTGTAATTGTGAATATTTTAAAACTGTAATTTTGCAAGCTGAAATAAATAATCTTTTCATTGCTGTATGTTTGTTATAACAGGACAATATTTGGCAGAGAAAAACATACATTTAACAATCTGGAATCTGAATGCTCAGCAATGTGCATTTATCAGTTATTGACTTTTAATATATTTACAGTAGCTTTATGAAAGATCTTAATGGAAGGTGATCTTTACTTAATATTCTAATAGTATTAATGTTAAACCAAATAAGCTGTAATGACATTATAGTTGTTATTTATTCAGATTTAACTTGTATGGTATGCAGTTTTACCTTTGTGCTGGTCTTGATCTGGTGTAAGTGAAGGCGTCTGGTCGAGTCTGAGCTGAAGAGCAGAAGTGGTCAATCGTGTCTGGAATGCTCAGCGGACACTGATATTTATTGTGTTGCAAAGGGTCAGGTGTTAAAGAGTACCCTGTTTCTTGGAAATTACACCTCTTTTTTTGCTCTACATGTGTTAAATCTAATTCTGATATCGATAGTTTAAAGACGGATGAGCACAAGATGAGCTCTTCACACTCTGTCCGTGTGGTTTAACACTAGATAGGTGTTTTTAACTAGCACAACAGTCTCACAGTCTATTTGAGGACTGAAATGAGACATCAAGACTTGTTGGTTTATTACCTAGAAATGTTTTTTTGCCTGTTTACTAGAAGCCGTCGATATTGCGTTCAGACCAGTTTAGAGTTTTGAACCAGTTTAAATAAAAAAGACTCAAAAGAACAACTCCTGTATGAATTAGACATCTGTGAGTGTTTTATTTACACACTTTCCTGGAACGTCTGTGGACGCTAGAATTACCGAGGCGCTCATTTTAGATTTTTCAATTGAACTATTTTGTAAATAATAAAAGAAATCAAAATAAAAGAGGCGACACGGTGGCGCAGTAGGTAGTGATGTCGCCTCACATCAAGAAGGTCGCTGATTTGAGCCTCGGCTGGGTCAGATGGCATTTCTGTGTGGAGTTTGCATGTTCTCCCTGTGGTTGTGTGGGTTTACTTCGGGTGCTCCGCTTTCCCCCACAGTCCAAAGACATGCGGTACAGGTGAATTAGCTAAGCTAAATTGTCCTTAGTGTATGAGTGTGAATGAGTGTGTGTGGATGTTTCCCAGAGATGTGTTGCGGCTGCAAGGGCATCCGCTGCGTAAAAAAACAAAATGCTGGATAAGTTGCGACCCCGGATTAATAAAGGGACTAAGCCGAAAAGAAAAGGAATGAATGAATGAAAATAAAAGAAAGATACAGTGTAGAGCAGTGGTTCTCAAATGGTTTGGCCATGGGACCCACATTTTTACATGGTCATCAAGCTGCGACCCAAATTTTTAGGAACTATACTTTTCTTCATTCATTCATTTTCTTGTCGGCTTAGTCCCTTTATTAATCCGCCACAGCGGAATGAACCGCAAACTTATCCAGCATATTTTTTTTACGCAGCGGATGCCCGGAACTATAATTTTAGAAATTATAATTAATTTGTTTGTTAACATACACAAGTAATGACAGATAAATCATAAGAAAATCACAAAGACTTACAAATAAACAATATTTTATTGTTGTATTTAACAAAATGTATCAAATTAAAGAAATATTACAAAGTAAAAACGACAAACACCATAAACAGTGGTTAGGGTGAGGAAATGTTCAGTTCACGAACTAAACTGAAATGTTGTCTCGCGCATTTCAAAATAAAAGTCCGGTATAAGCAAAATATATATATATATTTTTTTTTTTTTGACCACACACTCCGTGACCCACTAAAAATGTTCCCGCGACCCACTTTTGGGTCACGAACCACCAGTTGAGTAACACTGTTGTAGAATATAGTGTAAATGAGTACTCCCCGTGTTAAAAATGAAAATTTTTATCCATTTCTAAGTCAATACAGATCATATATATTTAGGTGCATTTGAACAAAACAGATTTATTAAACAGATATATTTAATAAAATGATATTTCAGTCACCAAACATCTTTAGAAATACCAAGATAATGCCTTTAAATTCATGCTAAATATTGGGGGGAAACTACAAACTATAAGATTTCAACAAAATTGTATACATTTTTCGTTTGTTAACATAAAGTTGAGTGTACTCATTTTGGAGCAGGCATCACGGTGGCGCAGTGGGTAGCACGATCGCCTCACAGCAAGAAGATTGCTGGTTCGAATCCCGGCTGCGCCAGTTGCCATTTCTTTGTAGAGTTTGCATGTTCTCCCCGTGTTGATGTGGGTTTCCTCCGGGTGCTCCGGTTTCCCCCAGTCCAAACACATGCGATATGTGGGGTTAATATCTAAACTAATTTCGAGAGGATCACATGCTTATGATTGAACACAGCTGGTACCACATCAGCTCTGCATATTGCACCAATCAGACGAATCCTGACACACTATAAATTACCAGAGCTTTCTGCTCCGGTCATCTTCATCTTGAAGAATCCCCCCTTCCACCCCAACTCCTATTAACTCGAATTAAACAAATCAAGGAGAGAATGGACAGAGTCTGCAGATATGCTTGGTGTTAGTGATATGGCCTTCATAAACTGCTCACTAGTGTTTTCATTTATGCATCTCTTTCTGATAGGGACAGATCTGTCTTCAATGGCTGGAGTGATATATTAATGTATAATGTATAAGTGATATATTAATGTATAATAATATAATCATCTAATAAAGTGGCCGGCGACTGTATGATCATCAATATTAAACATTTCCATCACACTCAATAGAAGCTTTGAATGTAAATATGACATGTTATATGAGGACACTCAGAAAGACCGCTGTGGTAATATTAGCAGTATTCTAGTAGTTCCAACGCTATCTCACGGCAATTCGTGACTTTTTATTTAGTGGCTAATTCGTATGAATTCATATGATCTAATTCATACAATTTAGTACGGTTTGCTCATCACCCAATGACGGTTGGGTTTAGGGGTGGGGTTGGATGCCACGCCTCCTTTTTTAAACCGTACATTTTCGTAAGACTCAACTTGTACGAATTAGCCACTAAACTGGCAAAATGTAAAATACTTACGTTTTCTCATGAGATCAGGCTGGTAGTTCCAGCGTTAAAGGACAAAACTAAATGTCTTCATTGATTGATTTTTTTGCTCTTTCTCAGGTAAGAGCTGCTTCTCCACCCTGTTTCGCTTTGAGGAGATGCAGGAGATCGTCAAGAACTTCACCGTGGTTCACATCGATGCTCCAGGACAGGAGGAGGGCGCCGCGGTTTATCCAGCAGGGTATGTGCTTCATTAATATTGTAAATAGCGGTTAATTGAGTTCCTTGAAGCTGATTGGTTAACAGCTGTGTGGAATTCATGATACAGCACCATAGTTGGCTGCTTCACCCCACGGTTCTGCCTATTATTGCAATAGACACCTAGCAACATAAAACCAATATACAGTTGAAGTCAGAATTATTAGCCCTCCTGTGTATCTATTCCCCTAATTTCTGTTAAATGCAAAGATTTTTTCAACACATTTCTAATCATAATAGTTTTAATAACTCATCTTTAATAGCTGATTTCTTTTATCAGTGACAGCACATAATATTAGACTAGATATTCTTCAAGATAAAGAAACAAGTGACATTCAAAGGCTTCACAAGGTTAATGCTAGGCGACCATTAACCGTTTTCTCAGAGGAAGACAAGCTGACAAAACATTGCTGTCACTCAGACAAACGTTTTATCTATGGAGATAATTACTCTCACCTATGGTCATGAGCTCTGGGTCATGACCGAAAGAGCAAGATCTCACATACAAGCAACCGAAATGAGTTTCCTTCGCAGGGTGGCAGGGCGCACCCTCATAGATAGGGTAAGGAGCTCCGTCACCCGGGAGGAGCTCGGAGTAGATCCGCTGCTCCTCCACATCGTGAGAAGTCAGCTGAGGTGGCTCGGGCATCTGTTTCGGATGCCTCCTGGACGCCTGCCTAGGGAGGTGTTCCAGGCATGTCCCACCTAGAGGAGGCCTCGGGGAAGACCCAGGACAAGCTGGAGGGACTTTGTCTCTCGGCTGGCCTGGGAACGCCTCGGGATCCCCCGGAGTAGCTGGAGAAAGTGTCTAGGGAAAGGGAAGTGTGGGGTTCTCTGCTAAGACTGCTGCCCCTGCGACCCGGCCCCGGAAAAGCGGTAGAAAATGATTGAATGAATGACAATTACAAAGCACTGCAGTGTTTTGGTGTTCAGTGTTTGTCTGGGATAATTAGTCTTACCGATGTGTGTATATTCCATACAAGCTGAAGCCGATTGGACAATTCTTGTTTTGTGACTTGTGGTGCGCTCGCGGGATTCACGCAACTGGCTGCGTTTGGAGTGATCTGGAATGCGCGAGTGCGTCACGCCGCTTGTGCGCGCAAGCCGCGAACCTCAATTCACAAACTTGTGCGAACTCTAGAAAAGACACGATATGCGAATAGCCCCTAAGAGGCCACCGTCATGTGGGATCTTCATCCCATCATCTTCTTGCACAGCCAATGCTAGCGGATCCATTCATTAGCAGTCATTAGGGTCCTTCACTGGGCCTTTTCCCATTAGCAAAGAAACTTTCCTAAGATGTCTTGTTTCTTAGTCATTTTGTTGCTTGTGGGTTAAATTTTGCCGCTCAAGTGACCGAGATGTAAGCGAGAGAATATGGTGAAAGTTTTCAAAATAAAAGATCATTCAGACTCAGTCTCAGATGATAAAGATGATAAATAGAGCAAAAATTATAAATGATTTCTTGAACGGCCCAGTACCAGTCAATCCAATTGGAAATTGGCTTGATCTAATTGGTACTGGTCTGTGGCCTGGTGGTTGAGAACCACTGCTGTAGACAATCTAAACAAATATTGCTTAAGGGGGCTAAAAAGACCTTAAAATGGGTTTATTCTATCCGAAATAAAACAAATAGGACTTTCTCCAGAAGAAAAAAATATTAGAGGAGATACTGTGAGAAATTCCTGAATCTGTTTTAAAATTGTTTGGGAAATACTTTGGGATACAGCCATATCACCCTGCAGCCCAGGACTGGTTACTCACTGAAGCTAAGCAGGGCTGAGCCTGGTCAGTATCTGGATGGGAGACCACATGGGAAAACTAGGTTGCTGTTGGAAGTGGTGATAGTGAGGCCAGCAAGGGCGCTCCGCCTGTGGTCTGTGTGAGTCCTGATGCCCCAGTATAGTGAAGGGGACTATACTGTCAGTGGGTGCTGTCTTTCGAATGAGAGGTTAAACCGAGGTCCTGATTGTTAAAAACCCCAAGAGTAGGAGTTCCCTCCCTTGATCCTTACCCATCATGGCCTCCAATCATTTCCATCCACAGAATTGGCTCTGTCTCTGTCTTTCCACTCGGCCTATATCTGGTGTGTGGTGAACGCACTGGCGCCGTTGTCCTGTGGCTGCCGTCGCATCATCCAAGTGGATGCTACACACTGGTGGTGGTGTGGAGAGACCCTCCTCATGATTGTGAAGGGTTTTGGGTGTATGGCCATACATGATAAATGCACTATATAAATACACACTACATTACCTGAAAAGAGCAAACCAAATTAAATTTCCCATAGAAGGGTCTGGCATTTTGACTTAAACTGTACTCTCAGTGTTCATCAAGTTCAGTAGTTTAATTACTCTAATGAACAGGTCTGTTTTAAAATATAATGCTTTCAGTTTGGAATAAAGGCAATGTTTTTAATCTTTATTAATATTTTAAGGTCAATATCATCAGTCCCTTTTGAGCAGGGGTGCCCAAACTTTTTCTTACGAAGGGCCGTAAACCAAATCTGATTAACGCTAGTGGGCCGAGGGTAAATATAGTTGCCATGGGGGATTTCCTAATTTATTCAATAATTACTATACAATTGCTGTATATAGTGTATTCTTTTACATTTTATAATTACATTAAATACAAAAACAATCTCATTTATAACACTAATTACACTAGTTTTGGCCACGTGATCTTCTGCATAGTTTTCTTTCCCTCGAGTGACGATATTTACATTTTTACAAATCAGATTTGTTTACAATATTTCATTGAAACATTTCGATTCAGTTTGTATTTTTTGCGTAGCTCAGCATAAAACAAACAAACAAAAGAATGTTATGTAAATTAGCAATGATGATCTCAGTTGTTAAAGATATTTGCCCCCATCATTCTCACTCTCTTCTCAGATTGGATGGTGGGCCAAATCAAAGGCATCTCTGCTTTTGAGAAATGATTATTTTTTTTGATCGTCTCTTGTCTAATGAGTTTCCTGATTAACCCATCTTGCTTAATTAACACATTTAACCCAGTCAGCCTGTCCAATTACACATTAATTCAATTTTTTGGCCATATTTTGCAGGATACTAGCATTCAGCATATTGAGTATCTTCCAAAATATGGCAAAAACTATTTGCAAAGACAAAATAGTTTTGAATAGGTTTTGAAACATCTTCTCTGTGTGTATTTAATGTGTGTGTGATCGCTGAGATGAAGCGTGGGTGTTAGAAAAAGGTGCAAAAACATTAATATGCATAAAGTGTGTCATTTGACACCTATCGAGACGTCTTCAGGGGGTGTCAGCGGTTTGTGACTCACAGACTATTTTGATATTTTGCCTGTCCTAAAAGTTAATATATGTATTAATGTATTAATATTATTGTTGTTTTATTAACAGATACCAGTATGCGTCCATGGATCAGGTCTCTGAGATGCTTCCTGCTGTCCTGCAGTTTTTTAAGTGAGTTTTTTTAGGTCATTGAATGTTTCTATTGTATGTAAAGTATAATGTTTAAAGCTAAGTTATTGATGTCTGCAGTCTACAGCACTGCACAAACATCTCTGGATTCCCTCTCTGTATTTTATTTTTTATTTCCCCAGTAAAAACATTGAAACACTCCAAGTCCTGATTTATTTGTTTATTGAAGTGCTTATTTTAATTGTGTTTAGCTTCCGCACAATTATCGGTGTTGGAGTTGGAGCCGGCGCTTACATTCTGTCCAGATTCACTGTAAGTCACACAGCTGACCTCTGCATTTCTGCATTATTCAATATTGTTCTTTTATTTGATATATATTTGTTTTCTTTTGTGTAATTCACTAAATGCTTGTGTTTTAATTTTGTTTTCATTAACAGAAAAGCCATTAAAATATTATTATTGTATTTTGGAGTAATATTTAAATGCCAGTAAACTAAAATAAATAAATAAAATGACCAAAAATAAACAAAATAAATAAATAAATAATTAAATGCAAATAATTAAATAAACAATAAAAAAAATATAAAGAATAAAGAATTCCAAAAATAAAGAATTAATTTAATTACAATAAATAAATAAATAAATAAATAATTAAATACAAATAAATAAATGAATAATTTAATAAATTAATATATTAATTAAAATAAAAAAATTCATAATATAATAAAAAATAAATTAATAATTTAAACACAAATAAATAAATAAATACAAATAAATAAAGCAATAATTTAATAAATTATTAATTACATTAATTAAAATAGATAAATTAATATTATAACCAAAAATAAATAAATAAAATTAAATAAATGAATAATTTAATACAAATAAATAAATTAATAATTTAATAAATTAATTTATTAATACAATAATTATATCAAATAAATTAATAATATAATCAAAAATAAATAAAGAATTTAATACAAATAAATACATAATTAAATACACATAAATAAATTAATAATTTAATTAATTAATTAATACATTAAAATAAATTAATAATATAATCAAAAATAAATAAATAAATACAAATAAATAAATAAATAATTAAATACAAATAAAAACATTCATAATTTAATAAATTATTTAATACATAAAAATAAATAAATTCATGATATAATCAAAAATAAATATAAAATTTAATTATGAATAAATAAACAAATAAATAAATAAATGAATACTTAACAATACATAAAAATAACAACAAATAATATGATGAACTGTTTTATCAACAAATTAAATAGGTGTCCACCACACACTGAAGCATTAAATGTTTATTAAAGATTAAAGATGATTTAAATATACAATAAGACACTTCAAACTAACTAACATTCACTTACACTTCAGACTACATTATATTGTGCATTAGCATGTGGCATATGAGATATGAAAAACATAAAACAAAATACAATGAAATTATTGTAATATTAATAAAATGTTCGCTGTGTAAAACAAATGCTGGATAAGTTGGCGGTTCATTCCACTAATTAATAAAGGGACTAAGCTGAAAAGAAAATGAATGAATGAATAAAATCTATCCAATTAATTATTATTATTAAATGAATACTCCATTTATTTACTTTAATGTAGTTTCCCCCCACATTATTTATACATTTGAATATAAAAACATAAAGTTTATGCTTAGATGAAGTTTTATTTAATATATAATATTAATCAAATATATATTAAATACCCATAACATGCTAAAATACACCACTTAAATCAGCAGCAGATGCTCTAAGACTGAATGAGGCCATCTGCAGGACAAACAAAATACAGACTGATGCATTAATATTCTATAATTTTTGCTGATATTTAAATAAACGCTTAAATTAAAATCATCATCATCATCACAGTGCATTATATTGTTGTTAACTTAAAGCACACAATGATGATTATTAAAAATGAATGCAGCTAGAGTTGTTGAGTGTTTTGAACATCAATATCCTCCAGCTGCTGTCTGCAGACATTCCCTGGGGTTTGAAATAACATATTTAGTCTTTATAACACTTTTAATAACATTATTTTGTCTGATCTGTGTGTGTTTTCTGTCAGCTGAATAACCCTGAGGCGGTGGAGGGTCTGGTTCTGGTCAATGTGGACCCCAACGCTCGAGGCTGGATGGACTGGGCCGCACATAAGGTTTGTCTGCTTCAGTCTGTCGCTGCAGTTTATATCTCGGATACTTCATTAACATGAGCTTTTTTCCTCTCCAGCTCTCCAACCTGACGTCTTCCCTCTCAGACCAAATCCTCACTCACCTCTTCAGTCAGGTGTGTGTGTGTGTGTGTTGCACTTTTATAGGTCTGTGTTATTGCACAATAAACAGGAGTGTCTGAACAGAACCAATAATTATGAACACAGTAAATGTCATCACCTTGATAGGACCCTTTATTATGCAATTATTAAAATTATGCAAATATTTCAAATTGGTAAATGCTTGGACATAAAATACTGACTAAACCAGTGTTTCTCAACTGGTGGGTCGCGACCCAAAAGTGGGTTGCGGGAACATTTTTAGTGGGTCGCGGAGTGTGTGTAAAATTAATTTTTAACTTATTTTGCTTATACCGGACTTTTATTTTGAAATGTGCAAGTTTTTACTTAGTAATATTTCTATAATTTGATACATTTTGTCAAATGACAGCAATAAAAATGTGTTTATTCGTAAGTCTTTGTGATTTTCTTAGGATTTATCTGTCATTACTTGTGTATGTTAACAAATAAATACAAATTAATTCATTATAATTCCTAAAATTATAATATAGTTCCTAAAAATTTGGGTCGCGGCTTGTTGACCGTGTAAAAATGTGGGTTCCATGGCCAATAGATTATTTACACCCATGGAAAATTCTGACTTTAAGTTACTTCTATTAGTGACATTGGATGATGATACTTGGGTGGGTGTTTGCTCTGGTTGCCATAAAGGAGTGGGGAGCCAAATGTGGAAGGAGTTTGACTGGAAGTCTAAAATTCGATTTTTCAGGACGCCACTAAAGTCTTTCCATTCTGGTAGTTGGGGCAGCAATAAGTGCTGGAGAAACTGTGGACTGGTGGGTGATCAAACGCATATATTTTGGGACTGTCCCATTGTTCAACATTTTTGGACTGAAGTTAAGGGGATCGTAGAAAAGCTCCTTAAAGTGAATCTCTCTTGGGACCCTTTAACGTTCTTACTGGACAAATATCCGGATGATCTGTCCCACGATCAGGAAACTTTGCTACATCTCCTGCTAATGGCTGCAAGAAAACTTATAACAATTAACTGGTTTAAACCTGAACCACCCACGGTTTCACAGTGGATACAAAAAATCAGACAGTTATATTCAATGGAACAGTTGACAGCACAAATTCAGCTGAAGACTCACATCTTTGATTGAAGATGGGGACCAGTTCAAAGCCTCACTGGAGAGGTCACTGAGGTCTCTAAGTTTGTATTTTTGCTTGAAGTTTGTCTATTTGCTTTTATTTATTTTTTCCTCAGATCTTTATTGTCACTATATATATATATATATGTATATCTTTATTTGTGAGCGCGGGCCCGTTTTTTAATTTCTCAGGACTGTTTTTTAATTTATTTTTTTATTATTATTGTTTGTATTTATGTTGACTGTCAATAAAAGTTCAAAAAAAAAAAGTTACTTCTATTCAACCAGCAGCTTTTTTGGACTCAAAAGCATCTCTCAAAAGATACTAAGTTAATGTATAAGAGTCATCATTGTGGAAAATAAATATTTCTGAGCTTTTATTTACGTTCAAACTAAAACTTTAGGGCAGAATTTGCCAGGGCTTGGAATAATTTCAGGCTTGACTGTATAAATACAGCAGCAATGTTTCTTGATTATATTCATTCATTCATTTTCTTGTCGGCTTAGTCCCTTTATTAATCCGGGGTCGCCACAGCGGAATGAACCGCCAACTTATCCAGCATTTGTTTTACACAGCGGATGCCCTTCCAGCTGCAACCCATCTCTGGGAAACATCCATACACACTCATTCACACACATACACTACGGACAATTTAGCCTACCCAATTCACCTGTACCGCATATCTTTGGACTGTGGGGGAAACCGGAGCACCCAGAGGAAACCCACGCAACCACAGGGAGAACATGCAAACTCCACACAGAAATGCCAACTGACCCAGCCGAGGCTCGAACCAGCAACCTTCTTGCTGTGAGGCGAACGTGCTACTCACTACACCACCATGGCGCCTTCTTGATTATATATTTTATTTTATTCCATAGTACTGTTGAAATCCTTGATTCTGATTGGGCCGCTGATCATCCCTTCAATAAAAGCACATTGACACTGGATATCTGACTGACCCTGCTCTGCAGTCCCTCAATAATTTCTTTCTCCTTTGCCTGTGATTGACATTGTGACATTAGTGTTTTCATAAGCGCTCATTCTTAAAGCCAAATTGCCGTAATATGTGAGCTTTTTGTATTTATTGGCGTTTAAGTGCACTGAAAATGATCTTATATCCACTTTCCTCTTCTCTGTCATTTTATCTAGTCACTGCAAGGCAAGATTAAACACAATGCTAATTCAAAGTGCTTTACATAAAGTACGTAAAGCTATAAAAAGAAATAATCACAACAATAAAAAAGGTTAAAATTGTTATTTCAAAATAATTAAGTCATGTACAGACTGTGCAGTGTCTAACTAAACATTTTTATAAGGCTACTCTAATATAAACCCCGAACTGAAAACTAAAGTGAAGACGAGATTTGTTTCGTCACTTTCTCTTCATTATCCGGCCTTAAAGCTACGGTGAAGTTGAATATTAAAAGAATAATGCAAATAGCCAATATAGCCTACTCTGTCTACATTATGCATTTAATTAATATTTAGTTATAATTTGAAAAACCCTTTACTTACCAATATTAGGCTTTGTAAACGTATCACCCTATTCAAATACTTTATAAATAATGTTTTAAAACAATACAATTATAATATACTCCGTTGTTTATTGTTTTTAGGAAATATCTAAAAAGCATTTTCAGAAAGGCCTTGTCATGCCTTGACGCAGCATGACAACTGAGACAATGGAAAAGCGCCACCTGGTGGCTAATGCGTAAAGCACAGACGTTTTTTTTTTTTTTTAATGAAAAGGGGGCTTTTGAAACCGCAGTATTCTGCGTGACTGTGAATGACGAATTGCTGTACTGCGGGTGAAGAATCGCGCGTTCTCAAAAGCCATATCTGTACGAACAGAATGGAACCCTCGGATGGGAGGGGACACGTCCCCCCTGTCCCCCCTGGGATTTACGCCCGTGCTACGAATTTCATCTGGACAAATCTACTGATGATTTTCAGCAACATTTGGACTTTATTGAACCTTTAGATTCCAGTTTCAATCAAACTCATCTCAATTCGAATAATTGTCATCAATAAATGGATAAATATAGTTGAATATAAATGAGCTCATGAGCGTCACGGTGATTAGCACGAACGCAACACAGCAAGAAGGTCGCTGGTTCGAGCCTCGGCTGGGCCAGTTGGCATTTCTGTGTGGAGTTTGCATGTTCTCCCCGTATTGGTGCTCCGGTTTCCCCCACAAGTCTAAAGAGATTTGGTATAGGCAGGGCTCATACGGTCATGGAAAAGTCATGGAATTTTGACATGCTATTTTCCAGGCCTGGAAAAGTTTTGGAAAAACAGAAAAACCCAGAAAGTTTTGGAAAAGTCATGGCAATTAGTTTAACAAATATCTGTATACTTGAATGAGGGCTGCGCGATTTGGGAAAAATTTGACATTACGGTATTATGGTTTTCTGCGATGTGAACTTCTCCAGATGATTTAACAGGTTTATTTGGATAATTGGGGGGATTTTGTAGAGGACTGAATCTCGAATAATATATAACAAATAAATGACAAGCATAGAGAAATTAAATATAATAAAGATAAAAGTGAATAATAGTTTTCAGCTATTCACTGTTCAGATATTGAATAATCAACACTGCACAGTCTTCATTGTAGATTATTTAATCTTTATTAAAGTTACAGAAAATCTCTTGTGGCCGGATGTTTTACACTCTGAAATGTTTACACAATCACAGGCCTTAAAGGGACAGTTTACTCAAAGATTAAAATGTACTCACTATTTACTCACACTTCACTTGTTTCAAACATTTATGAGTCTTCTTTTTTAAATGAACACAAAACGAATATATTTAATAACTGCTTTAGTATTGAAACAAGTGAACGGTTTAATTTTTTGGGTGAATTATCTCTTTAAGTTAGGGGTATTTATAAACTAATTTGCAGCTGGTCTAATCCGCAGCTGGTCCTTATTAGCTAACGCACGATTCCCCAATCAGACGATTCCTAAATCACTATAAATAACCAGAGTATCTTATCTTAGCCATCTTCTTCTTGAAGAAGCCCTACTCCTCCCCTTTCCTCATCAGGGCAGCACGGAGGCCTAATGGTTAGCACAATTGCCTCACAGCAAGAATGTCACTGGCCCAGATCCTACCTGGCCAAGTCGGCATTTCTGTGTGGAGTTTGCATGTTCTCCCCATGTTGCGTGGGTTTTCCCCGGGCACTCCAGTTTCCTCCCACAGACCAAAAACATGTAACTTAAGTAAATTCACAAACTAAATCGGCATCATAGTTAAGCGTAGAATTCAGCATACACTCTCCAGAGTCATTCATAATCTACAGTTCTCGAGACCTACCTGAACTCGGACTCCCCTCTCGCCCTACAACAGAGGAGCCCTGGGCTCGAGGATCCCACAAGCTCAGGGCTCTCTCCCGGGACAGCATGCCAAACACACTTTATAATCAATCATCAGCAAGAGCGATCTCTTTAAAACTGCATGCAGATGATAAACTTTTACTCTATTATGATTAAACTCTATTAAACTATAATCCCAGCATTGCATATCCTGCGATGTGACTATTGCAGATGCGATATCGATGCTGAAACCATATATTGAGCAGCCCTAACTTAAATATAGGTTAGTTGTCTTTACTTCTTTTCCGTCCTTGGCCAAAAACGTACTCTCAAATTGTTAGTGCTGTGTAAGCATGATCACTATTAATATAAAAACATATTTAAACGAAATAGATTGTTGCGCGTTCTATGATGTGCTGTAATAAAAATTTGAACGTCGTTGTTTTTCTTATTATTTATCATGTATATGTAGACATTTTTCAGAGTGATATGCAGACCAGGATGTTGTTGTATTGTGAATTATATGTTCCCACACTATAGGCTAGCCTATGCCGTGCAACAAATAATAATTTAGCTTTTGAACTAGATATCCAGTCAAAGCACAACGCATCCCAGCACTATGGATATATTATTAGCTTAATATTATAATTATTAGACATTCATGGACATAATGCGCTCTTTTAAACAAGCAGATTTTTTCTTTTTGCAGGCTGTTCGCTCTGCATGCGTGTGAAAGAGAAAGGAATTCAATTCAATTCAATTCATCTTTATTTGCATAGCGCTTTTACAATGTAGATTGTGTCAAAGCAGCTTCACATGGATTATAAAAAAAAATTTAAACAGTGTCCGTCCATATTTCAGTGTTGAAGTTCAGTTTAGTTCAATTCAGTGTGGTTTATTATTCACTGCTGAGAGTCCAAACACTGAAGATGAACAGAGAATGAACATGCGGCTAACTTTGCGTGCGGATATGCCCATTTATTTAACTTCATAACCGCCACTAATAGCAAAAGGGAACCTATTTTGAGTGCACAAGAGTGTTTTACATGTAGTGGCAGTTGGTCAAATATTTGTAACCTAGCCTATAATAAATAATAATTATTGATAAAGCAAGTAAAACTGCGATCAGTGGATGCGCTCCATCGGCTCGATAATCTTAATATTATTTTGTGCTGTGCCGCGGTTTTCATATCTTGTGCGCATGATGGTCAAACAAACCATGGTGGTCAAACAAATCAAAACGTTCTTTTCACCCCAATGCAATTTAATAGGGCAATATAAAGGCTAAAGAACTTAATTCTTATATTTGCTTAATCTTTGCAGCCTAGGGCTACTTCTCACCATGGATTGTATCTTTTCTATAGTGTAAAATCGTGCTTATTGCTAAGAAAACTAAAACAAACAAACAAAGTTATAACTTAATTGAACACACCCCATCACATAAGGTACAATACACATATAGTACCGTCATATTGTGGAAAGGCAAAGCTGAAAATCCTTGGTTAAAGCGCCACCCAGCGGCCAAAAGCTGTTGGCGCACAAAAATACCGCTGCCGCGGCGTCACGAACGGTGGTAAAACGGACATTTTGAACTAGAGACATCTGTATGTGTGTGAATGAGTGTGTTTCCCAGTGTTGTGTTACAGCTGGCATAAAACATATGCTGGATATGTTGGCGGTTCATTCTGCTGTGGTGACCACAGATTAATAAAGGGACTAAGCTGAAAAGAAATTGAATGAATGAATGAATAAGCTCACAACATCATTAAAGGTTTATCAGATATTATTAAATATCAGTTTCCATATGCAGAAAATCACTTAAGTTTTTATTCCTGTATTAATTCTGTCTTAACCATTAGTTCTGTCCACTATAATGTTGTGTAAAGAGTGAAATGCTGACGTTTGTTGTGTGTTTTTCAGCAAGAGTTGTCTGCAAACACAGAGCTGATCCAGACTCACAGAGAGAGAATCACTAAAGCACCAAACCTGCTCAACATCGAGCTCTTCTGGAAGAGCTACCTGGGGTAAAAACACACCATAGTGAACGCACAATATACTAAATTAATCACAGCGATATGCTCAGGGGTCATCTCAGCAGCTTTAAGAGAAAACTCTGAACTAAATCTTTTACTACTGATAAGAAATCAAATATATTGTGGATACAGGCACAGATGTTTCATTTGTATATGACAGCATAATCTAGAGGTTCCTGGAGGGCCGCAGCTCTGCAGTTTAGTTCCAACCCTGCTTCAACACACTTCAAACAAGCCCGAAGGACTCGATTAGTTTGATCAAGTGTTTTGTTGATGTGCAGAGCTGCAGCCCTCCAGGAACTGGCTTGGACACGTGTGCCCTGGAGAGTCTTTCCTCTAACCAAATGAGAGTAGATGTTTCAGTGGTTTATTATGCTGTGTGTTGACTGGATGTTGCTATAAATATAGATGCTATAACATAAAAAGGACAGTCATGGAATTATGAGTAAAAGATTAAAGATGGTCATCCATTTAACACTTTCACAAAGCTTCATCTCACCTCCACTAGGTGGCGATGATCTCTCTGAACCACACTCTGTATAAACTCTGTGATGGTCCGGTGTCCTGCAGATTTTAGCTTCAACTTGCCACAATACACCTGCAAGGATGTGTCTAGAAAGCCTAGTAAGAGCTTTCCTGCGTCCCAATCTGCATACTATTCATCCTAAATAGTATTTAAATATAGAATTAGCATGTCCTGAATCGTAGTATGTTGGAAAGAGTATGCCAAAGGGTCCTGGATGGTTTACTTTTTCCGGTCAAAATCTTAAGTGTAGAATTGTCCATACTCTAACTGCTGATATCGCCCATAGTACATTGCGCGTTGGACGTGAATTAAATTAGAACTACAAACATGATGGATGGTCAACACATGACATGAACGGTCAAGTAGAGAGGCTTCGGTAAAGATGTTTGTATGACTGTTAATATCTAGCCCTCTGGAGAATATTTAAATTATGTTGTCTGTGTTGTATTTCATCTGCAACAACAATGTGAACTTTTATATAAAGACGTGTTTGGACATTACCGTCTGAATGCAGAATTATCCAAACACCTGAGATTTCTCTGCATGACAGACTTGAGAATGGGAGATTTTCCTGCTGCTGCTTCTCCAATCAGGGAGGAAATTAAATAGGACAGAAATGTGGATGATTGAGAGGGCTCTTAACTAAGCCACACAATGACCTGTTAACGAGGAAGTAGTATAAATCCGTGTCTGTTGTGAAGTAAATTTGACTCGTGAATGAAGTGGATTTGATGCGAGAATGAAGCGAGTAAACTCAAAATGTTCACACATCTATTAATGCGCGAATAAGGAGATTTATTCGCACTTGCCGCGTCTGGTGTGAACACAGCATTATGCTGTGCTTACACCAGAAGCAGAAGAAGCATCAAGTGCGAGTGATTTCCATGTTAAGTCAATGCAAAGACGCGAATAGACATCCTGCGGCGCGATACGCGCAAATGAGGAGGCACGAATGACACAATTTGCACAAAGCGTTTTGCGCAACCGACGTGCGTTTCATGCGAACCGCTCGAGTTCGAAAATCTAAACTTCAGCAGACATTCGCGCCGCGTTAAACCATCAGGAGCTTGTGGGGGCGTGATTATTACGTAGCGCCTGTTGTTGGTGTCCCAGGGGAAAATCCTCCTGCTGACACCAACAACAGTTGATCAAACTGTGCTCGGCTCAGTCAGAAGCACCGCTGAAAGCTTCCATCATCCAGGTTCAGTTTCTGGAGGAGTTTATGAGCTCACAGAGCTGGGTGCACCTCTGAAAGGATTTAGTGAACTCAGATACAGCTCCAAACGAAGCTTTTTTTTTTTAGCCTTCATAAAGCACATAAACAGTTATTCTCTCAATAAAATCCATGTTAGCCATTTAGCAATGAAGCCAGAGTCACCGGGCCATAGACAGAAGCCCTGGCCATCACGCGAATCCACGTCTGTTCAAGTGAATTTGGCGTGTGAATGAAGCGAGTAAACTTAAAATGTTCACGCATCTATTTACGAGCGAATAGGGTGATTTATCCGCACTTGCCGTGTCTGGTGTGAACACAGCATTATGCTGCGTTCACACCAGACGCGGTAGAAGCGTCAAGCGCGAGTGATTTACAGGATGTGATTTACATCCTGACGACACTGACAACAGTTCATCAAACTGGGCTCGGCTCAGTCAGAAGCACCGCTGAAGGCCTTCATCATCCAGGTTCAGTTTCTGGAGGAGTTTGTGAGCTCACAGAGCTGGGTGCACCTGTTAAAGGATCTAATGGATTCAGACACGGCTCCAAACAAATCGAAGCTGTTTATTAGTCTTCAGAAAGCACATAAACACAGTTATTCTCTCTATAAAATTAATGTTAGCCATTTAGCAATGAAGCTAGAGTCACCGGGCCATAGACAGAAGCCCTGCCCATCACGCGAATCCACGTCTGTTGTGAAGTAAAAGACAAAATGTTCATGCGTTTATTTTCACGCAAATATCGTAATTTATCAGTGCTTGCCGCATCTGATGTGAACACAGCATAAGTATGCGAATTGGGACGCAGCACTTGATTAGTAAGCCCAGGTGAGTCTGATTGAGGTCAGAACTAAACTTTGCAGGACACCGACACCTCCAGGACTGAGTTTAAGAACCCCCTGCTACAGACCATACCTGCCAACACTCGTTTTTCCCGGGAGTCTCCCTGTATTTCACACCCATCTCCCGCCACCCTCTCATTTTGTTATTTCTCCTGGGGAACTTCCCTAATTTGTATGGCCCAATCTAGTTATAAACAAACATATTTTGTCAGTGTTTGTCAAGTTGCAGATCTTATATGAAGCTCCTCACCTCAAACAATTGACAGAATATTCAAATGTCTAAGCAGTTTTTTACCTCAATCTGGAAACTTACATTACAACCAAGTTGTGCTGTTGATTTTAACACAGGTGGTAGATACAGGATTATAAACAACTTCAGTGTCCGATTCAAATACGCCTGAAAATAATAATTAAACATCAACCATATGTGAAATAGCACCTTTAAAAAGACAAATATGAGCTACTCGTGTAAATAATCAGACTCTACAATCATGTTTATATCTGTGCAGACGCAGAGATCTGAGCCTCGACAGGAACAACACGTTCAAGTAAGAACGAACCCCTTAATGCAAGAATCTTAAGTTTGTTTCTCAGTTTTGGTGCTCTCGTCATGTATTTGTGTGTGTTTTCAGATGCCCGGTAATGCTGGTGGTCGGAGATCAGGCTCCGTATGAGGATGCAGCTGTAAGAGTTTACACACAGACACCTCAGCTAGCTAGACTATAGTAGGACGTATCTGTACTGCACTGACGTCGCAATGTGTTCAACTACAGTCACATGTTCAAAACCCAATACATGAAGAGAACTCAAACCAATTGAGTACTGTAAAACCCAATAAGAAAGGGCAACTCAAACCGTTTGAGGAAACCGATTGCTACAAACCATTTAAGTTAATTGATCTATATGAGTACTGTGAACTTACTCTGTTTGAGTTGAAGTAATGAGCTATTTAATTAACTCATTACCTTCAACACTGAGTTCAAAACTCTTTTCAAATGAGTAGTTATAACTTTCAGTAAATTTTGAGTTAACCACACTCATTTTCTTTGATAAAGTTGATTGTTGGGTTTTACAGTGTGTGAATTGTTGTGTAGCTCTGACTGTCAATCATCTGGGGAAATTGTATTCACATCGCAATATACTGCAGAAAACAAAATATTGCGATGCCATTCACCCCCAATATCATGCAGCTTTCTGTTTATAGACCATTTTGAGGGATGTAAACAATAACAACGGCCTTAAAACACATCTCCTGTTTTACATTTTTAATTTGTACAGCTTCTGAGAATCCAAAAAGAGCCACATATTAATAAATAATGTTATGACAGCTGTTTTAACATGAAGTTATGAGTGAATCACCTCTTGTTATAGTTATGAAATAGTTTGATAACAAGCAGGAATTGTTCATGGATCACATCGATTTATCTCTGACTCTTGTGAAATACCTGCTTCTGTCCACCAGGTGGAGTGCAACAGCAAACTAGACCCAACTACAACCTCATTCCTCAAGGTTTGTGCTTCTGCTCTGTTTTATTTTGATTTTTTGACATGGACATCACTGGACAAACCATATGCATTTGCTTCAGCATTATAGCAGACTTGCTCATTTTCAAGAAATGTCCAAATAAAAATATAATAAGAAAAAGACTATATAAAAAATTATATAATAATAAAAAATTGATATAAAAAATATATATACACAACATCATAAAGGTTCACATATAAAAGCAATAAGGCAAAGGAAACGTGTCTGATGTTGTAGTTTCATTAAAGAATCTGAGTGTGCCTCACACAAGTGAGTGGGCTTGACAAACCACCTGTAGAAAACACACTCTATCATCT
>CAIGQQ010030960.1:378839-390939 GCA_903798035.1 Danio albolineatus | reverse complement strand
AACAAAAGTTGGATCCAAGATGGCCGACTTCAAAATGCGTGGTTGTTACGTTGTCAAAATGTTGCGTTAAAACCAAGCACACCATTGTGTTTCTTGTGAAATTGCCAATAAGTTTGATGTGTCACATGACCCTCTTCCTATTGAAAAAAAACAAAAGTTGGATCCAAGATGGCCGACTTAAAAATGCGCGGTTGTTACGTTGTCAAAATGTTACGTTAAAACCAAGCACACTGTTATTTTTCTTGTGAAATTCCCAATAAGTTTGATGTGTCACATGACCCCCTTCCTATTGGAAAAAAAACTAAAGTTGGATCCAAGATGGCCAACTTCAAAATGCGCGGTTGTTACGTTGTCAAAATGTTACATTAAAACCAAGCACACCGTTGTTTTTCTTGTGAAATTCCCAATAAGTTTGATGTGTCACCCTCTTCCTATAAAAAAAAACTAAAGTTGGATCCAAGATGACCGACTTCAAAATGGCCCCCATGGTCACCACCCATCTTGAAAAGTTTGCCCCCTCACATATACTAATGCGCCACAAACAGGACGTTAATTTCACCAACCATTCTCATTTTAATAAGGTGTTTCCATATAAATGGCCCACCCTGTACAATTCACACTATTAAAAAACTATAAGCTAAGACTTTTAGCTCAGTAAACTGCTAATTAGCTGCTTATTAATAGTTAATCAGGTAGTCGTTGGGTTTAGGTATTGGGTAGGCTAAGAATAGTTAATAAACAGTAGTAAATGCTACACTGTAAAACCCAGTAAGTTGAGGTAACTCAGAGGAAACCGATTCAAGCAAACCAATTAAGTTCATAAACTAATCCTAATGAGTACTGTGAACTTAATCCATTTGAGTAAACGAAGCAATTCGAGCACAGTAAAACCCAATAAATGAAGAGAACTCAAACCAGCCGAGTACTGTAAAACCTAATAAGTTAAGGCAACTAAAAACATTTGAGGAAAACTAAGTACAACAAACCATTTAAGTTCAAAAACTAATCCTAATGAGTACTGTCAACTTAATCCATTTGAGTAAACGAAGCAAATTGAACACAGTAAAACTCAATAAATGAAGAGAACCTAACTGAGTACTGTAAAACCCAATAAGTAAAAGCAACTCAAACCGTTTGAGGAAACCGATTGCTACAAACCATTTGAGTTAAACTAATTGATATGAGTACTGTGAACTTACTCCGTTTGAGTTGAAGTAATGAGCTATTTAATTAACTCATTACCTTCAACACTGAGTTCAAAACTCTTTTCAAGTGAGTAGAATTAACTTTCAGTACATTTTGAGTTAACCACACTCATTTCATTGGATGAAGTTGACTGTTGGGTTTTACAGTGTGTGAATTGTTACTCAAAATAAAGTGTCACAGAATAAAGTGTTAATTAGGAGCTGTTTTGATTGGAAAAGTGTCTCTGAATGATAATACATGATAATTAATGATGGGAGTCGTAAAGTTGGCGCGAGTTTGATGAAAGATTACGGAGACTGATGAATGGCCCAGATTTGAAAGTCGTTTAAGAAAGCGAGCCGATGTAAGTTGTCATTGGAAACGTGCTTCCATCAGCGAGTGTGTTTACATGTAGCCAAAGTTAAGTGCTGATAGCTATCTTCATAAAAACACTCATCTATAGCACTTATCTGGAAATCAAGAAGAGTGAAGCACATGCAAATCAATGCAAATCATAGCCATTGTTTTGTCACAACCGCACACATGCATGCCAGTGATCAAGTCACTCAGATGTATTCTAGTTTTTGTGCTAACTCCCAAAGTTTTAAAAATGTTGAGATTAGCTACATTTTCAGTTTCGCTTCAAGTCAAAATGTAATTAGGAAACACAAATATCAATCTCTAAAGCTGTTAATCAGTGTGTCGTAAACAAATCAAAGACAAAAACAATGTCAGCCGTATTTAAAACAAGAATCATTGGAAGGAAGCTACAATTGACGGGGGCTCGTCCAGGATATATTTTCTGATACACCCCATCTTTGACCCATCTACACTCTTAAAGAGGTTCTTCATTGGCATCAGTTTTCCCCAACGGTGTCCCTGAAGGCAAACCAACAGTATACATCTCCAACCTCAAACTCACCTGAATCAGCTCATCAGAATATAAGAGGAGACTCCAAAACCTGAAGATAATGATTCAGATAAAGGAGACATCTAATATATGTACTGTTGGTGTGCTTACGGGAACAGGGTTGGGAAACACTGCTTTATATCATAGAAATGAACTTCTCACTCAATATCAGGCATATTTGAAACAAGAATTATTGGACAGCCAATTAAGACTATCAATAATTTTAATAATCACTTCTCAGTCCCAAAATTCTCCTTTAATGTCATTTTAAATCTTTAAATTTTGCCGCTATCCTTTAGGTTTTACCTATTTGTCTATAAGACATCTTTCAAACAGAAGCAAATTTAACATAAAGTGTAAAATGCTATAATTTAGCATTTGGATTTCACTATTTATTTTGAAGCATTAAACTTTTCTGTTTAAATCACATCATGTTTTTTATGATATCGACACCATCCGGGATATACAATGAGGGCTTGTTGGGGATGTTTTTGCACTTATAATATATTTCACTTCAGAATATTAGTGGTTTTTATACAAATTTGAAACATATTAATGATAAAAACATTTCTATCATGATAAAAAAAATAAAACAGCCAATAGCAGCGCCACAGAGAGGAAGGAAGTTATAATTGACGGGGGCTCGTCCGGGATATATTTTCTGATACACCCCATCTTTGACCCATCTACACTCTAAAAGAGATTCTTCATTGGCATTGGTTTTCCCCAACGGTGTCCCTGAAGGCACACCAACAGTATACATCTTCAACCTCAAACTCACCTGAATCAACTCATCAGAATATAAGAGAAGACCTGAAGTTAATGATTCAGATTATGGAGACATCCAATATATGTACTGTTGGTGTGTCTACGGGAACAGGGTTGGGAAACACTGCTTTAGATCATAGAAATGAACTTCACACTCTTCTAACAATGTCAGGCGTATTTGAAACCAGAATAATTGGACAGCCAATTAAAACTATTAATAATTTTAATAATCCGGGATATACAATGAGGGCTTGTTGGGGATATTTTTGCACTTGTAATATTCCATTTCAGAATATTAATGGTTTTTATACAAATTTGAAACATAGTAATGATAAAACATTTCGATCATGATAGAAAATAAAACAGCTAATAGCAGCGCCACAGAGAGGAAGGAAGCTATAATTGACGGGGGCTCGTCCGGGATATATTTTCTGATACACCCCATCTTTGACCCATCTACACTCTTAAAGAGGTTCTTCATTGGCATCGGTTTTCCCCAACGCTGTCCCTGAAGGCACACCAACAGTATATATCTTCAACAAATTAAAGGTTATTTGGGGAACCGGTGATGGTTCTTCTATGCCCAAACTCTCATGTGTAACTTTTATTTTGAAGAGTGTAAATGGTGCAACCAAGTGCAAATTCACACCACACTCCCCACCAATTCGCCAAAGCATAAAACACTTCCAGACCACCATAAGTGTGTGTCAGTCATCACCATGATGGTGTGTTTTTTATTGATTATTGGTTAGGTGTGGTTTTGTAGACTTCCCCCAAAACAGCCCATCATTTACACCAGTGTTTCTCAACCACGTTCCCGGTGGCCCACCAGCACTGCATGTTTTTGATGTCTCCTTTGTCTGTCCCACCCATTTCAGGTCTTTCAGTCTCTTCTAACGAGCTAATAATCCGAATCAGGCTTGTTTGGTCAAAGAGACATTGAAAAATGTGCAGAACTGGTGGTCCCCTCAGGAACGTGGTTGAGAAACACTGATTTACACCATTATTGAATCCCACATGCAAACACACTCAATAACTAGTCTGAATATGAAGCAGGGCTTAATTTGTGCTGGAACCTCTGAAAATCTTATCCGGCAACTCACTTTATCGATCCCCTTCCTCAACCGCCCTCCTTCCTCGTCTCCTGTTTACTTTCACTTTCTTCCGCGACTCCCCAACCCTCTTCACTTTCGTCTGCGACACCCACATCCCTCTCTTCACTTTCATCCATGACACCTCTCCATCCTCGGGTAACATGCGGGATCCGTTACCCCGATCTGTTCCGGGACCTCACAATTCACAAATTAAGCACTGATATGAAGCAATCATAACCAACAACTCTGCTGTATGATTAACAACAAAGCATTAAGCTCAGAACGTGTGATGGATGATTATAGGAATGACGTACAATCTTTAGACAAGCAAACACTAATATCTAAGCAGGAGATCATTTGCCATCTTTTGTAGCAATCCATTATAGCTAATATGATAACGCCTATCCTTTAGGGCAATCTAGTCCTCTAGTTTGCATGTAATTACCATGGTGCTTATACTGCAATATTATCCATCTAGTAGCATTGTTTGCTTGGAAACATTGAGGTTGAGCTCATTTGTTACTTTGAGCGGCCGTCGGTGGATTTAGCGTAACCTGACTCTGGTCTGAAGTGTACTTAATGCCATGGTGGCGTTTAATGCTGATCCATAGTGACCGATACACAGTAAAAACAGACATGCCTGAGCCTGTGAGGTGCTCCAGCTCTACAAATACACAATGAGGGAATAGCGATTCAGAGCGCCTGTGTCAAGTTTAATTCGCTGAATAACCAGCCCCGTCACTGCCAACTGGGTTTGAGTCCAAGCCATCGAGATTACCAAGTCAATATGAAGTTTACATTTTAAAAAGCAGGTCATGTGGTGTGTAGTCCTAATATTGTGCTGAAATCCCCTACAGTAGTGTTTCTCAACCACGTTATTGGAGGACCACCAGCACTGCACGTTTTGGATGTCTCCTTTATCTGTCGCAGGTCTTTCAGTCTCTGCTGATGATCTGAATTAGTTGTGTTTGGTAAAGGAGACATGGAAAATGTGTCCTCTGGGTACGTGGTTGAGAAACACTGCCGTAAACCATATTTGCATGCATCCAAGGTAAAAAAACATGATCATTTCCTCAGAAAATCTGCTTAAAAGTTGATTTCGATGCAGTTCGATTAAATCAGGCATGGCAAAACTCAGTTCTGGAGGGCCGGTGTCCTGCAGAGTTTAGCTCCAACCTGCTTTAACGCACCTGCTAGGACGTTTCGAGTATATCTAGTAGGATCTTGATTAGCTGGTTCAGGTGTGTTTGATTAGGATTGGAGCTAAACTCTCCAGGACGCCGGCCCTCCAGAACCGAGTTTGGACAGCCCTGGTTTAAAGCTTGAGGTCTGTAAGCCCCTCCTTTTCAATACGACATCTATGTTTTGATTGGTCAGTGTGTTTTTATTAGTCTTTTACATTGCATGTAGGTGGAGATTATGCAAATGTGTTGCTTCAATTATGTTTGACAGTAAAAATATTCGTAAATATTACGACTCGATATGGTGATTCTGAGCCAGCTCTTTCTTTTTTTAAGCGACAAAACCGATGAGCAGACTGTTTACATTGAAGGACGACGATATTACAATTTCAAAAAGACCACATGACCTGCTTTTTAAAACATGTAAAAGTGACATAGAGCATTAAAATCACTGCGAGATATACGTTTTGCAAGCAATTCTCACAGAAGAACGTAACTATTTCTCATTTCGACACATTAGCAGCGTAAATTCAAATGCTAATTGTAACGCACGATCAGCATTGTCCGATCAAACGCAAACGATTGATGAAATTTCACAAATTTACACAAATTAACTGCTAATTTACCAAAATGTGAAACAGTTAGGAGTTGCCACGAGATCGTGTTGGGTATTTATGACACTAATGCTAACACTTGCCAATAAAAAGTAGACCAAAACTGTTCTCATGACTGCAAATGCATCGTAACAATCACGTTCAGCACAACACTGCCCTGAAAATAACAATATTCAACAAACGATCAAACAGTGTTCATTGGAAAGTTCTTCCAGAGATTCATATGTTTATCCTGTTTTAGACACAAACGTCGGAAGTAGCGGGAAACATGGTATTTTTTCTCTTTCTAATGGAAAGGGATCAGTTTGGGAGTTTTAATATTCAAGACTGCAATGCTGTCGCATATTTACATGAGCCTTTACCAAAAATTTAAATAGTTGAATCTGACATGTTCAACCAAACGAGTATAGAAATAACCATACAAATGTGAGAATACTGACAGGTTAAAGTAAAAGCAATGAGGTAAAGGGATGGCTTAGGTTGTGTAGTGTGCGTTAAGAACGTGTGAATGTAAATGTGTCCATTTTCTTTCTTTCTTTTTTTAATTTCTCGATTCACCTCAGTGAAACCCTTTTCACCTTTTATTTTCTGTGAAGTAGATTTGCGTCTCAGTGTCCTCATGGATTATACATCAGTGTGCTAGTTCTTGTGTAACTTTTTTAGCTTTAGCACTAAAAAAGAAATAATGTAATTAACAAAAATAAAGAAATAAGTAAAAAAAAAGATGTCATTAATAACTGAATGCAATCAGAATTAACTGTGTGGCTAATTTCTGTGTAATACTATGAACAACTGGAAAAAAAAAAGTAATTAAAGGGATCAAAATGACACTGTTATTTGAGTCTCATTTTCATATGTATGCTTGTGTAATGCAGAATGTTTTATGTGATCCTGAAGAGTGACAATCTACTATCAATCGGATGATCAGTCATTTTTAATTGAGTAGCATTAAAACGTAATAACTTCAAAATACTGTAGAATATTTGCTCTTCTAATGTTCCACTTCAAACTATTGCACTTCTAGTTGTTTTTATACAAATATGAAACATATTAATGTTAAACATATTTCTGTCTTTCATTAATGAAAGATTGAAAATACAGCATCTAAAGGAAATGCCACAGAGAAGAAAAAGCTATAATTAATGGGGGCTCGTCCGGGATATATTTGCACTTGCAATATTCCACTTCAAAATATTGCACTTCTAGTGGTTTTTGTAGAAAATTTGAAACATATTAATGATAAAAAATTCTATCTTTCATTGATGAAACAGCTAATAGCAGTGCCACTGAGAGGAAGAAATCTATGGTTAATGGGGGCTCGTCCGGGATTTATAACGGGTAATCATCCAGGATAAATTTGAACTTCTAAAATTCCACCTCAAAATACTGCACTTCTAGTGCTTTTACAAATATGTAACATATTGATATAAAAAAATTATATCAATATATTCCACTTCAAAATATTGCACTTCTATTGTTTTTTTGTTTTATACAAATTTGAAACATTAATTATTTATTTTATCTAGATAGAAAATAAAACAGCTAATAGCAGCGCCACAGAGAGGAAGAAAGCTATAATTGATGGGGGCTCGTCCGGCATGTATTTGCACTTCTAATATTCCACTTCAAAATATTGCACTTCTAATGGTTTTTATACATATTTGAAACATATTAATCAGCTTTTCTATCAAGATAGAAAATACAATAGCTAATATACAATGCCACATATTGGAAGAAAGCTATGATTAATGAGGGCTCGTCCGTAATATATTTGCACTTGCAATATTCCACTTCAAAATATTGCACTTTTAGTGGTTTTTATACAAATTTGAAACATATTAATGATAAAAAAGTATCTTTCATTGATGAAATATGAAAAAACAACAGCTAATAGCAGTGCAACAGAGAGGAAGAAAGCTAATTAATGGGGGCTCGTCCGGGATTTATAACGGGGAATCATCCAGGATATATTTGAACTTCTAATATTCCACGTCTAGTGTTTTTACAAATATGTAACATATTAATGATAAAAAACATTGCTATCAATATATTCCACTTCACAATATTGCACTTCTAGTGTTTTTTATACAAATTTGAAACATAATAATGATTTTTTTAACAAGATATAAAATAAATAAAAAAATATAAAATAAAACAGCTAATATACAGTGCCACATACTAGAAGAAAGCTATGATTATTTGGGGCTCGTCCGGGATATGTTTACACTTCTAATATTCCACTTCAAATAGTTGCACTTGTAGTGGTTTTTATACAAATTTGAAACATTAATGGTCAACTTTTCTATAAAGATAGAAAATACAATAGCTAATATACAATGCCACATACTGGAAGAAAGCTATGATTAATGGGGGTTCGTCCGGGATATATTTGCACTTGTACTATTCCACTTCAAAATATTGCACTTCTAGTGGTTTTTGTACAAATTTGAAATATATTAATGATAAACAAATTCCACCTTTCATTGATGAAATATGAAAAATACAACAGCTAATATCAGTGCCACAGAGAGAAAGAAAGCTATGATTAATGGAGGCTTGTCTGGAATTTATAATGAGGAATCATCCAGGATATATTACACCTTCTAATATTCCTCCTCAAAATACTGCACTTCTAGTGTTTTTAAAAATATGTAAACATTGCTATCAATATATTCCACTTCAAAATATTGCACTTCTCATGTCATTTTTTATACAAATTTGAAACATATGAATGATTTTTATTATCAAGGTGGAAAATAAAACAGCTAATGGCAGCGCCACAGAGAGGAAGAAAGCTATAATTGATGGGGGCTCGTTTGGGATGTATTTGCACTTCTAATATTCCACTTCAAAATATTGCACTTCTAATGGTTTTTATACAAATTTGAAACATTAATGTTCAACTTTTCTATCAAGATCGAAAATACAACACCTAACAGCAGTACCACAGAGAAGAAGAAAGCTATGGTTGATGAGGGCTCGTCAGGGATATATAACAGGGAATCGTCCAGGACATATTTTGGACATATTATATTGCACTTTTATTTATTTTTTTATCCAAATATGAAACAAATTAATGATAAAATACTTTTCTATCAAGATAGAAAATACAACAGCTAATAGCAGTGCCACAGAGAGGAAGAAAGCTATGATTAATGGGGGCTCGTCCGGGATATATAATGGTGAATCATCCAGTATATATTGCTCTTTTAATATTCCTCTTCAATGAATTGCACTTCTAATGTTATTTTATACAAATATGAAACATATTAATGATAAATATGTTTCTATTTTCCTTAATGAAATACAAATAATTTGAAATACAACAGCTAATGGCAATGCCACAGAGAGGAAGAAAGCCATGACTAACGGGGGTTCGTCCGGGATATTTTTCACTTCTAATATTTGACTTCATAATATTGCACTTCTAGTTTTTGTATACAAATATGAAACATAGTAATGATAAAATGTATTATTAAAAATGTTGGACTTCTAGTATTTTTCTATTTTCACCACAGAGAGGAAGAAACCTATGATTAACGGGGGCTCATCTGGGTTATAAAATGGGGAATTGTCTGGGATATATTTGCACTTTTAATATTCCACTTCACAATATTGCACTTCTAGTGTTATTTTATACAAATATGGATTATATTAATGATGACAACTTTTTTTTATCAATATAGAAAATACAACAGATAATAGCAGGACCACAGAGAGGAAGAAAGCTATGATCAATGGGGGCTTGTCCGGGATATATAATGGGTAATTGTCCAGGAAATTTGGCACTATTAACATTCCACTTTAAAACATTTGCACTTCTTGTATTTTTTTTTATACAAATATGAAACATATTAATGATAAAAAATATTGCTATCAATGTTGAAATTACAACAGCTAATGACAGGACCACAGAGCAGAAGAAAGCTATGATTAATGGGGGCACGTTGAATATTTCACTTCAAACAATTACACTTCTAATGTTTTTATTCAAATGTGAAACATATTAATGATAAAAATATTTCTATCATTTATTGATGTTGTATAGATAATAGCAGCACCACAGAAAGGAAGAAAGCTTTAACGGGGGCTCGTCCGGGATATACAATTGTGGTTTGTCTGGGATATATAATGTGGGCTTGTCCGGGATATAACATTTAATTGGTGTTTATGCTATAGATGCAGACACATTTGTCACACTAATTCATCATTTAAGTACATTTTAGATCTACAGAAAGAGCTGTTTTACTCTGCAGCAGTCATCATGTTTTATGTTTTAATCACAATGCTGCATGACTACAGTTAATATTAAAGAGTCATACCATGTGAAAAATTATGTAAATGTACAAATATTATTTTATTCAAGAAGGAAAAATGTTTTTAAAATGCTCAAGAAATAAATCATATCAATCTCATTTCTCACTATAAATGCAGTCAATAGTGAGCTACTTTGAAGGTGCTTTCACACCTGCCTTATTTAGTTCGGTTTTGGTCTCACCAAAGTTTGTTTTCCTTCTTGGTGCGGTTCGTTTGGGCAGGTGAGACTGTAGCAGTCGCACTTTAGTCCGCACCAAAAAAGCATACCGAGACCTACTTGAAGAAATAATGAACCGAACCACAGAAGTGAAAGCACCCTGACATTTATTAAAGCCTACTCAAACATATTAAGAACTCAGTTTAAGTCAAGCACTCCTGAGTTGGTTTTATAATTTCTAAAATAGAAAAGTGGACAATGGTGTGACTCTTCACTTTGACGTGATTAGTGTTGATATTTAGTGCTGTCTGTTGCTAGAGGATGGAAATCACCTATAACGCAAGAACAATAACATACCAAACAACCTGATCTTTGACAAGACGTACAATTATCCATTGAGTGAGAAAGGGCTTTCCATGAGATCACAGATCTGACAGCTTATAAACCTCACAGAGCGATGACCGGCAACAGAGCAGCGCAGGTATGTCAACCTTCATGATCATTAGTAATTTTATAAGGCATTTAAGCTCATAGTTAAATTAAATATTTAAATGATACATTTCGTAATTAAAATTATAAATGGTTGATTAAAAATTGAATTGATTTCCCTGTGGATGACTAGTGCTGATTTTGTTTTGATACTAGAAGAGTCTTTTTCGAATATTATTAGAGTACATTTCTTTCATTTCAGTTTTTAAATATGGAATATTATCTGAATGTATGACCGTTTCGTTTCATATACAAGGAACTTCTGGGTGAAAATCATTTCAAGTTCTGAAGATTAAGGACATCCGAAAAATCCCACGGTAATATTTATTTATTGATTATTTTTTTTTAAAGAATAAACTGTCTCTTAAGTAAAACAACGTAAAATAAAGTGAATGTTTAAATCTGCATTCTTTAAAGGAGAGAAAGATTCAGTAACCTCATTGATTTAGCAATAATTGTATGTTTTATGTTGAAATCATTTGTATATGGGTTCGCGTGTTAAAGATTACATGAGGCACAGACAAAATAATTGATTTAATATGACATGACTTGAGTTTTAGTAATGAACACACTTTTGTTAAAGGAAAACTATAGAAAAAAGGAATACAGTGGTCCCTCACCAGCGAGACTTCGTGGTCTTGCAGTTTTGCCGATTAATTTTTTAGTGCAATTTGATATGTTTTTTTTCTACAGCGCATTGTGTTCTGCATCCTGATTGGCTGTGGACCATTGTCAATCAATCTCCTTCGTGCCGTGTCTCCTGTACAGTACCAAATGTATTCATCTTGCCAAATTTACATAAATCTTTAATCGCTAGCAGTATGACTCTGAAGTGCTGTTTTATACAAATATGAAACATATTAATGATGAACATGTTTCTATCTTTTATTTATTAAGAAATTAAATACGCTATGATCAACGGGGGCTTGTTCGGGATATATAATGAGGAATCGTCTGGGATATATTTGCACTTTTAATATTCCACTTCAAAACCCCATAGTGTCGACAAAACTAGCTATTATCAATGGGAATCGTCCGCGATGTATTTGCACTTCTAATATTCCTCTTCAACCAATTGCACTTCTAATAGGTTTTATACAAATATGAAACATATTAATGATAAACATGTTTCTATCATTCATTTATTAAGAAATTAAATAAGCTATGATTAACGGGGGCTCTTCCGGGATATATAATGAGAAATCGTTTGGGATATATTTGCACTTTTAATATTCCACTTCAAAACCCCATAATGTCGACAAAACTAGCTATGATCAATAGGAATCGTCTGGGATATTATGCACTTCTAATATTCCTTATCAAACAATTGCACGTCTAATGGGTTTTATATAAATATAAAACAAATTAATGATAAACATCTTTCT
>CAIGQQ010030960.1:358645-378829 GCA_903798035.1 Danio albolineatus | reverse complement strand
ATGGGTTTTATATAAATATAAAACAAATTAATGATAAACATCTTTCTATCTTTTATTTATTAAGAAATTAAATAAGCTATGATTAACGGGGGCTCGTCCGCGATATATAATGAGAAATCGTCTGGGATATATTTGCACGTTTTTAATATTCCACTTCAAAACCTCATAGTGTCGACAAAACCAGCTATGATCAATAGGAATCGTCCGCGATGTATTTGCACTTCTAATATTCCTCTTCAAACAATTGCACTTCTAATAGGTTTTATACAAATATGAAACATATTAATGATGAACATGTTTCTATCTTTCATTTATTAAGAAATTAAATGAGCTATGATTAATGGGGGCTCGTCCGGGATAGACGATGAGGAATCGTCTGGGATATATTTGCACTTTTTTAATATTCCACTTCAAAACCCCATAGTGTCGACAAAACTAGCTATTATCAATGGGAATCGTCTGGGATATTTTTGCACTTCTAATATTCCTCTTCAAACAATTGCACGTCTAATGGGTTTTTCATTCATTCATTCATTTTCTTTTCGGCTTAGTTCCTTTATTAATCCAGGGTCGCCACAGAGAAATGAACCGCCAACTTATCCAGCATTTGTTTTATGCAGCAAATGCCCTTCCAGCTGCAACCCATCTCTAGGAAACATCCATACACACTCATATTATGTAATATCTCAAACAATATTATGTAATATCTCAAACAATTGCACGTCTAATGGGTTTTATACAAATCTGAAACATTTTAATGGTAAACATGTTTCTATCTTTCATTTATTAAGAAATTAAATGAGCTATGATTAATGGGGGCTCGTCCGGGATAGACGATGAGGAATCGTCTGGAATATATTTGGACTTTTAACATTCCACTTCAAAATATTGGACTTCTAGTGTTAATTTATACAAATATGAAGCATTAATGATAAAAAAAATATGGCTATCAATATAGAAATTACAACAGTTAATAGTAGGACCACAGAGAGGAAGAAAACTATGATTGATGGGAGCTTGTGTTTTTTTTTTTTACAAATATAAAACATATTATTGATAAATAAACATTTCTATCAAGATAGAATATACAGCAGCTAATAGTAGCACCACACAGAGAAAGAAAACTATGATTGATGGGGGCTCGTCCGGGATATTTTGCATTCTAATATTGCACTTCTAGTGGTTTTTTATACAAATATGTAACATATTAAAGATAAAAAATTGCTATAAATATAGAAAATACAACAGCTAGCAGGACCACAGAGAGGAAGAAAGCTATGATGTGAGAACTGGTGTCCACCTAGTTAAGCATTTAAATGTCACTTTAAGCTGAATACTAACATCTTGCAAAATAATAGTAAAATCTTGTGCTGTCATCATGGAAAAGAGACAGAAATTACGTATTAGCAATTAGCTAGTGAACTATTATGTGGAAGAATGTGTTGAAAAATCTTCTCTACGTTAAACTGCAACAAAACATTAAAAAAGATAATAATTTTGTCCTCAACTGTATATGTGTATATAATATATAATAAAATAAAATTGTCCAGCTGTATGCAAAATAAAACAATACATTGTTCTACAAAGGGTGGTCATTATGATTTCAGCTACTCTGCAATATGATTCAGTAATGTCTGCTTTAGAAACAGATCCTCTGCATCAGCTAAGCTCAGCTTAACATGTTTTTTCCCCTAGAGAATGATGAAGCACTTGAGTCTTTTTGCTGTTACTGCTCTTCTGGTCTTCAATGGATGTGACTGCACCACAACCGTATCATCTGGAACAGCAATGCTAACATCTTCTGCAACTCTAGCATCTACCATGTCTACAGATTCTCCAACAGCTACAGCCTCACAAACACCTATAACTACTACAGTATCTCCAGCTTCTACAACATTTCCAGCTTCTACAGTATCTCCAGCATCTGCAGCGTCTACAGTATCTCCAGCATCTGCAGCTTCTACAGTATCTCCAGCATCTGCAGCTTCTACAGTATCTCCAGCATCTGCAGCTTCTACAGTATCTCCAGCATCTGCAGCTTCTACAGTATCTCCAGTCACTTCAGCTTCTACAGTTTCTCCAGCCACTTCAGCAGTTTCTCCTGCGTCTACAGTTTCTACAGTGTCTGCAAATTCGACTCTGACGAGCACAAATTCGACTGCAAGCGGTGCACCAGCTGCAGCCTCGGCTTCAGGCTTCCAGCTGCTCTGTGCAGGTACAAGGCTAACATCTATTGCATGAAATGATAAATGCAAAGCTAAAGTAGTTCCGGCAGTTTTTGAGCGCATTACAGCTCACTACACTGAATGATTGAATGGGGGGGTCGTCTGGGGTTGGGATAAGGGTTGCGGAGGGTGATCTTAAGTGATTCTGAACTGTGGTATGCATGACAAAGTGGATTTTTACCGTGAGAATACTGCCAATTGCGTAACTTTCATAAGCCAAATACGTTAGTAGTTTAGAAAAAGTTTTACTATTAGCGACACTATTGGTAACACTATATTCACTGCAACAGAAGTTCTTATTTGCCTAAACAACTGAGCTCCTAAACAAACTCTTGTAATGTTTCTGTGCAGGACTTCTCATCTGGACCCTGAGGCTCATTCAACTGAGAAGTTAGGGGAGATCTGGAGAAGAGAGATTCAGTGCTGGAACAGGAGACAACTTAATCTTAGATATTTATTTTCTCAATGTGCATATTATATGATTTATATGTAAATAAATATAACAATTCTATATTAGTATTGCTTTATTTGTGAAGTGTCATCATTATAGCATTTCAAAAGAGTATTTGAAAACCATTTTAGCATCCACAAACTACTCCGCGGAGCGATGCTCTTCTCCGGCATCGTCTTGCAAGGCCGTGATGAATTTGTTTGCCTCTGCGGGAGAGTCGAAGAAATGTCGGCGGTCTCCATTGATGACCAGAAGCTTGGCAGGGAAAATCATTCCGTATTTAATCTTCCTTCTCCGAAGTTCTCGTTTCGCATCGTCAAATCGCCTCCGCTGTCTCAACACCTCAGGGGATAGAGCCGGAAAAAACATGATGTGATGGTTCTGGAACATCACTGTGCCCTTGTCCCGAGCTGCTCTGAGCACTCTGACTTTGTTGGCGTAGTTAAGAAATTTCAGTATCATCGTTTTTGGTCTTCACGAGTTCCCAGCTTGATGGCCACTGGGTAGTCTGTGCGCTTGTTCGATGGTAACCGGCGCCGGAAAATAGTCCACACCCAGGACCTGAGGTAGCCAGCTTTCCAAAATTGAAACAAGATTGTTTCCCTCAACTCCACTCAGAAGTCCCAGGATACGAATATTATAGTGCCTGCTTCTACATTTGGCCAGCTGCAAGGTCTGTTGTAGTTTTTTTGAGTTTGGAAACTCTTTCTTGAATGTCATTAATGGCGCCTTCAGCCTGGCCGATGTGACTCTCTGCTTCGGTAAGTCTTTCAGTAAAGCAAGAGAAGTCTTCTCTAACATCTTTCACTGCTGACAGAACTTCTTTGTATTGAGATAAAAAATTCCCTCTTGAGACTGTTTAAAGCCGAGAGAATGACGTTGTTATCGGGTTGAATTTCTGTGTCGGAGTTAGTCGTGGCGCCAGCTATGTTGTCAGCTTCAGACGTGGAAATGTCATCCATAGCTGGATCCGTATTATCTTTTTTATCTTTCTTCCTTTGAGGTCGTGAAGACATGGTTGAGGTTTTGTAGAGCAAATATCAGAAAAGAAAACAAAGATTTGGCTACCGGGGCTATGAAATTATGGAATTCAACAGGGAGCGTGGCAAAGTGCAGCCGTTCAGAAGCCCGACATAACCGGAAGTCCCTCGTTATAGCATTTCAAACATTAATATTCAGGATGGCCTATCAGCCAAAGTGTAAGAGTCTGGGAAGTAGGTTGAAGCTGCAGGCCCGAAGACCCGACTCCACGCTCACACCATCTTTTTCTAGAGCAGCCTGCAGCTTGATGACGAACTGGACCAGATCCACTACGTAATGGATGATTGCCAACAACCCCCCTACCCTAAACCCAACCATCACAGTAGTAAGAGCATTACTTTAGTGGGTGGTACAATGTCCACTACATATTGGACCTGGTCCAGTACATCATCGTGATTACAGTCTGCAGTGAGGATAACTTGGCACTTTCTAGCTAGTAGCAACATCGGACACGTGGCCCTAACCCTAACGATAGGTCGGGAAGTGCAGGTCTGAGCGTGTAGTTAGGTCTTGCAGCTTCATAATGTTGGTGTTGGGAGCCTTTGAGAAACTGTCTAGGGTTTGCCAGTGGGGAACATTCTAGCAGAGCAATATAAGCACATGCATCTCCAGATTTGGGGGATTAGCACAGCAAGCACTTTTTATAACCAAGCTAACATTCTCGTGATTGACCAGTTTTTCCCTGTAACCAGAAAGTAACTGACTCCACTTTCTCTACATTCACCTATCTTGCAGCTCTACAGATGTTTGTAGAGAGGAGACACTCCTAGTTGAGTGAGCTCTCATCTACAGAGGACATGACATGACATGTCAAAGCAGCTTAACACAGAAAGTCTAGTAAATTGAAATCGTGTCAGTCCAGTTTTCAGGGTTGAAGTTTAGTTTAGTTCAGTTCAGTGTAATGTAAATGTCACTGCTGAAAGCCCAAACAGTGAAGAGCAAATCCAACAATGTGCAGCTCCACAAGTCCCAAACCAGGCAAGCCAGTGGAGCAGAGCTGCAGTTTAGGCGCTGGAGGCTGATGAATATTGGACATCCATCGTGGAGAAGCTGCAGGTATGAGTGGTGAATCCATCACCACCGCAGCATCTGAGGACAGGTGTGAGGTGCTCTGATATCCTGGTTCTGGTCAGAATCCTGGCCTCAGAGTTGATGAGCTGCAACTGTCTGTCTTTTTGGGAAGGCCAGTGAGGAGGCCTTTACAGTAACCCATCCTGCTGCTGATAAAAGCATCAACAAGTTTCTCTAAGTCTCCACTGGAAACAAAGCAACTAATTCTTGCAATGTTTTTGAGATGATAGTATGCTGATTTAGTTACTGCTTTGACATGACTGCTGAAACTCCAGAGTCACACCAAGATTCTTGATTTAATTTTTTTTGTTGTTTGACCCTTAGAGCCGAGGTACGCATTCACCTTGAGAAGCGGTAATTCACTTTTTGTATTGTGAAGCAAAGATGATAAAGTACATATATAAATGCATATAAATGTTCAAACATTTTTTTTAAAAAAATCTAAGTATTAAAAACTTTGAAGGATTTAACATGCTGACACAGCTTGACACAGCTCCAGTGATCTGTTGAAGATCAGGGTGAAGATGGGGGCCAGTTGGTCAGCACAGGATTTTAAACAGGCTGGTGTTATAGAATCTGGGCCTGGTGCTTTTCTCCTCTTTTGTTTCCGGAAGACCTGGCGCACATCATCTTCATTAAACTGAAATGCAGGTATGGGGAGGCGGGGGGTGGTGGAGGTGTTAATGGTGGCGTGAAGGGCACCCACACAAGAGTGGGTGTGGGGGGTTTTCTCAAACCGGCAGTAAAACTCATTCAGGTCGTTAGCAAGTTGTTCATTGTCTACAGTGCTGGGGGAAGGTGACTTGTAACTTGTGATATCCCTTAAGCTTTTCCACACGGATGCTGAGTCGCTGGAAGAGAACTGACTTCAGAGTGGTTCTTTTTGGCGACTCTGATCTCTCTTTCCAAGGTGTACTTCGCTTGCTTATACAAGGCCCTCTCCCCATTCCTGTAAGCAGCCTCTTTGGCCTGACGTAGCTGTCTGAGTTTTACAGTGAACCATGGTTTGTCATTGTTGTATGTGAGTTGAGTCCTGGTAGGGATGCACACATCTTCACAGAAACTAATATAAGATGTTACCGTCTCTGTGAGTTCATCCAGATCGTTAGCAGCATCTTCGAAGACACTCCAGTCAGTGAGGTCGAAACAGGCTTGTAGATCCCGCTCTGTTTCATTAGTCCATCTTTTCACAGATCTTAATACAGGTTTGGCTGTTTTCAGTTTCTGTTTGTAGGTTGGTATAAGATGGATTAAACAGTGGTCAGAGTGTCCCAAAGCTGCTCGTTGAACAGAGTGGTATGCATCCTTTATTGTGGTGTAGCAGTAATCCAATATGTTGCTGTCTCTTGTGGGACATGTAACATGCTGTCTATATATTGGCTGTTCACGGGATAGTTTTGCTTTGTTAAAATCCCTGAGAATGATTAAAACAGAGTCCGGCTGCTGTCGCTCAATTTCCGTGATCTGATCAGCTAGTTTCTGTATCGCCAGGCGCGCATGCAGAGGAATGTAAACAGAGACGAGGACAAACGAGCAGAACTCACGCGGTGAGTAGAAAGGCTTACAGTTAATAAACAGTGCTTCTAGATCTGGACATCACATCTTCTTTAAAACAGTTACATCTGTACACCACCTTTCATTGATGTAAAAGCACGTCCCGCCAGCGTGCGATTTCCACATCGTTTCCTCGTCGCGATCCGCTCTGAACAGCTGATAGACCTGTAGGTGAAGCGTGTTGTCCGGTATGGTGTGGTTTAGCCAGGTTTCCGTGAAACACAGAGCAGCTGAATGCATAAAATCCTTGTTTGTCTGAGAGAGCAGAATGAGTTTGTCAATTTTGTTGGGTGGAGAGCAGAGATTTGCCAGATGGATGCTAGGCAACGTGGTTTGAAATCCGCGCTGTCTGAGTTTCACAAGCGCGCCTTCCCTCGTCTGCGCGTCTGAAAGCACCGCGGCTCCTCCGACTACAATGTCCAACAAAACATCACATAAGTCCAAGTCTGGAAAAGTATTTGGTGGTGTATGCGTCCGAATGTCCAACAATTCGTCTGTGGTGAAACTAATTGTAGGAATGTGACTCAAAGCAGGACAAACTAACAAAAACACAAAAACTACTGCAGAGCACGACACGGAGGCGGCCATCGTCACCGGTGCCATCTTGGAATCTGTAAAATGAGTTACAAAGCCCTGTTTTAACTTTAGAGTAGTCATTAAACTGACCAAAGAAGCATACAGTATATCATGTTCGTATGTAAATAACATTTTGATCAATGTCTGCATTCGTGACTGACCTGAATGACTCTGAAGTCAGCATGCAAATATGGGAAAAGATCAGGACAGAAAACACGTATGGAGGAAGCTAAACATGAACAGGGTTTGTTGGTGCAATAAACAAATGTGATGCAAAAAAGTAATATATGTTATACACTGATCCATACCTTTATTTTGGGAAGACTGGACTCTTCATATGTGGGTATTAGTCAAAATGCCCTGAATAGATTGCTATTAGTACAAAAAGACTTCTGACAGGGACTCGCAGGTATGAGCACACATCCCCAGTTCTTTCTTCTCAGGGCTGGCTGCCTGTTAGGTCACGGATTGATTTTAAACTATTAATTTTCTGTTTTTAAATCCTTGAATGATCTGGCACCACCTTATTGATCAGACCTCCTACATGTATATAATCCTGGTAGGTCACTAAGGTCTTTTGATCAGTGTTTTCTATCGGTACCGGTGTAAGCGAAGTGGGGATCAGGCTTTTGCTGTTATCGCCCCAAAACTCTGGAACGGGCTTCCACCCCACATCAGACACACTCCTACTCTATCTGTTTTCAAACATCTTCTGAAACTCCATCTTTGTTCTTTAGCATTTGAGCCTGTTTTTAATGTTTTTAATGTTGATAGGTTTGCCTTGTATTAATTGTTATGTATGTGATGTAGGTTTTTCTTTAATTAGTATTGATTATGTTCAGCACTTTGGGCAATGTTGTGAAGTTTATTTATAAACTAATTTTGAGAGGATCACATGCTTCTGATTGACACGGCTGACCCAGAGTTAAGCTAATACACGATCCACCAATCAGACGATTCCTAACTTAGTATAAATAACCAACGCATCTTACCTTAGCCCAGTGGCTAGCACTGTCGCCTCACAGCAGGAATGCCTCTGGTTCGGGCCTCTACCCAGCCAGTTGACATTTCTGTGCGGAGTTCATGTTCTCCTCGTGCTCGAGTGAGTTTTCCCCGGGTCCTCCGGTTTCCTCCCACAGTCCAAAACATGAGACATAAGTAAATCGACTAAAACAAATCAGCACCATACCCAAATTTCACCAGCAGCATACCCTCATTGCAATTTATAAGCAGCAGGAGGGCGGAGGGTTCTCGAGATCTTCCTGAAAAACAACAACACAGGATCGACTATACACACACACACATATATATATATATATATATATATATATATATATATATATATATATATATATATATATATATATATATTTATATACACACACACATTCAGAAGTAATCTGCTGTATTTTTATACAGACACACATATATTCATTCATTCATTTTCCTTCAGCTCAGTCTCTTTATTAATCTGGGCTCACCGCAGCGGAATGAACCGCCAACTTATCCAGCATAAGTTTTACGCAGCAAATGCCCTTCCAGCTGCAACCCATCACTGGGAAACATACATTCACACTCATACACTACAAACAATTTAGCTTACCCAATTCCCCTATAGCACATGTGTTTGGACTGTGGGGGAAACCGGAGCACCCGGAGGAAACCCACACCAACACAGGGAGAACATGCAAACTCCACACAGATAGTCTATATTCATTTTGACTGATGCTTAGGGGCAGTGGTCAATATGCAAAAAATAATAAGGGGGAAATGCGTGGAAACAGTAGGGAAAGCAAAATATGAAAATTAATTTAGAGAAATAAACAAATGCTGTCCTAAAAAACCTGTGGATGAGGAAGAGAAATGAAAAAGGCCTGTGTTTAGAGTAATAAACAAATGATGTGACGTGCTGAAAGACAGATGAGAGCAGAAATAGAAGAATCACACAGTCTGAAACTGCAGAAACATCAGACTGAGGACAGAAACACACCACCTCTGAGGTAAGAACTACTCACATCTACATTATTTACACACAAACACACTTCTGACATCTGTTGATGCTCTTTGTGATTGTTTACTGTACATTTATGTTTCTCTTTTACCTGCTCAAATGTTTTACTCTAGAGTGATTCTTATCTATATTTCTCTTCCTCAGAAATGGCTCAGACTCTATATTTCCCTCTTCTCCTCATTGGTGAGTGTGTTTGTAGTTTTATTGATGGTTTATAGTTTCATTAGGTTTGACTCTGTTCTGAAGAGCATTAAAGCAAAGTGTCTCTTTCACAGCTCTCTGCTCCGTATCTGAATGTGTTCAGCGCCAGTATCACTTCATAAATGAGCCGAAGAACTGGACTGAAGCTCAGAGATACTGCAGAGAGAATTACACAGATCTGGCCACTGTTGACAACATGAACGACACGATCCAGCTGATGAACAAGACTGTGAATAATGTACGAGTCTGGATTGGTCTTCAGAAGACGAGTGATTATAATTGCCATTGGTCTTCAGGTGATGCTGTGCCCTTTCTGAACTGGGCATCTGGACAACCAGCCGGCAGTGATAATTGTGCATATATATTAAATGGTCTGTGGTATGTTTTGCCATGTAGTACCGCCTTCATACCCTTCATCTGCTACAACAGTGAGTACAAACCTCCATGAAAGATAAATAGATATGGGGTTAAATATATAAGATGAGGTTAAACAAGACAATGTGATCTATTAGGCAATTCATTGTCATTTTCTCGTATGTCTGAGTTTTAGTGTTACTGTTGTACTGAAGAGTAGAGTCTGAGGTTAGGAAGACAACTGGACACATGTGTTTCTAAAATTGAAATTCATTCATTCATTCATTTTCTTGTCGGCTTAGTCCCTTTATTAATCCGGGGTCGCCACAGCGGAATTAACCGCCAACTTATCCAGCATTTGTTTTACGCAGTGGATGCCCTTCCAGCCACAACCCATCTCTGGGAAATAAAATTGAAATAAATAATTATAATATGCACTTTTGGGTCAAAACAGAAATATGACATTATCAGATATGTTTATGTGTTAAGTGTAAATAGCACGTTTAAATATACTGCATGAGTATAAATATGTTCACTATTGTACACATTCAGTAGCAGATTTTAGCACATGTATACTTATCATAAAGGGTTACTGAATTTCATTTCAATTCAATAATCTTTATTTGCACTTTTTACAATGTAGAGTGTCAAAGCAGCTGAACAGATGAAGAAAAGCTCATAAAATGCCATAAATGATAAAAAAACCATTATATATATATATATATATATATATATATATATATATATATATATATATATATATATATATATAATGTTCAGTATTCAGTATATTGCACACATGCAGTAGTATATTTTATCACACATATACATATGGATTAAAAAAAAAACTAAATATATAATATTAAAAAACTTATAATAACCCATTATGAATCTGTATGTGTGTCAGATGGTCTTTTTGGGCAGATTACAGTAATATTAATAAATATAACAGCTCACTCCATTAGCAACACAAACATCTCTGATGATTTTTATGTTTCTGTTTTCACTGTTCCTGTTTATTGTTCATTCATGTAAATGTGTTTCTTTATTTAAAGTGACCACAGGACTGGTGTTTGTCGATCAGTCGAGGAACTGGAGAGACGCTCAGAGTTACTGCAGACAGAATCACATTGATCTGGTCACTGTGAGGAGCCAGAATGAGAGTCAACAGCTGGAGAAGTTCATTAATGACAGAAGCTTAACTGGACTTGGAATCTGGATCGGTCTGTTCAGAGACACATGGCAGTGGTCAGATCAGAGCAACTCCTCATTCAGATACTGGGATACTGATGAACCAAACAATGTTGGAGGTCATGAAAACTGTACAGTGATCACTCAGAAGGTTCTGGGACGTTGGTCAGACATCTCTTGTGACCGCCAGATTCCTTTCGTGTGTCATGAAGGTGAGCAGATCCTCCACACACACTCAATCCATCATCAGCTCCAGATCTCTTAAAGTCGACTCTACATGTCTGACATGACAAATTCCTCCACAGTGTTTGTTCTGCGTGTTGTTTTTGATCAGTCTCTCTCTAGTTTCTGCTTTGTTTTGTGTCCAGATAAACTGATTGTGATCCAGCAGAATCTATCGTGGTCTGAAGCTCTGAGATGCTGCAGACAGAATCATGTGGATCTGGTCTCGGTTCAGTCAGAGGAGATGCAGTATGAGGTGATGAACGTGGTTAAAAATGCATCAACTGAGGCGGTGTGGATGGGTTTATATAACTATTGCAGCATTAACATATGGCTCTGGGTGAGTGGAGAGATGGTGTGCTATCAGAACTGGGCTCCAGGGAACGGCAGCACACCGGAAAACTGTGAACTGGAGAACAGGAAAGGAGCAGTTCAGTCTGGAGGAGATCAGACCTGGATCAGCCTTCCTGAATCTCACAGACTCAACTTCATCTGCACCAACTACTGAGAGAATGTGTTTGTGTTTACTCACATCCACTGTGTTTTCTACTTTTTTTAAAGGTTCTGGGTGAATCTGCAGTTTGTGCTTTAAAATGTTTTATTTCTGTATGTATCTATCATAATATAATGTGCTGATAAAGTTTTAACACCGCTGTTTAAGATCAGGGTTTAAGGTTCTTCTGTTTAAGGTGTAAGATTCTTCAGATGTGTGTGTGTGTTGTATGAAACTGTTTTCTAGATCTGCTGGTGTTTGGTCTCTTCATGTTTTGCTCTGATCATATAAATGACTGGCTGAATGTGATTCTGTGAGCAGCAGGATAAACTGGATAAAACAATATATTTCAGTGCTATTCTTCTATTCTGGGGACATTGTGAAATTTGGAGTACATTTGAGCAACAAAGATGACACAATTGTATGAAGAATGTGTTTTTTTAACGCCTTACAGATTTTCTGTTTGATGTCTGCAGGATATGTTGTTCTTTTTTGTTAAGTTGTTTTATGTATGTATTATTTTTTGTTTGTTGGTTTGTTTTGTGTAATTTTATGGCTTTATATTTGATTAACTGTATACCTGACATGTCTCAGGCAGTTTGGGAAAGATTATGTTGGAGTTGAGTTTGACCTATAATGTTACTGTATGTTTCTGAAAGGTGAATAAAATATATGTCAAAACTAGCCAACATCAGCTTACTTCATTGAGTAAGTTTCAGGTCAAAGGGCGTTAACTCTAAATGTATCATTTATATCTTTCACCCCCTACTGGACGGATCAGGAACTACAGGGTAAAATCCTAGCAATGCAGGCCTAGAAACACTTTCAAGCCTCTCTGGTTGTGCAGGAGCAAACACACGACTGAAACTCCAGCAAACACCAACAATCACTGCAGTGGCGACTCTCAGAGACTCTTTCAGCAAACCTTCATCATGAAGCGTGACTGAACTCTCTGATGAGCTGCAGCTCTGATGATGTTCAGCACTGGAGGACGATTACTGAGGAGAAAAGTCAAACCTCCACAGCAGTGAAACTCCTCCGTCTGCCACAGCGTGAGGGTGAGTGAACCACGGCTGGAGCTTCATTGGTTTAATCCCAGAGTTAGCTGGGTTTCACCATGTCTGCTGTTGTGTAGTGTTTGCTGTGTTTGCTTTAGTGTTGTGTTGCTGTGTTTGAGCTGAGCTGATTGTGCTGTGTTTGCTGTTGTGTAGTGTTTGCTGTGTTTGCTTCAGTGTTGTGTTGTTGTGTTTGAGCTGAGCTGATTGTGCTGTGTTTGCTGTTGGTTGTTTTGGCTATGTTTGGTTTATGTGTGCTGTGTTTGCAGTTCTTTCAGTGTTTAGAGTTTCTGTGTTTGCTGATTTTAAAGTTGTTGGTTGTGCTGTTTTCTGCAGTGTTTTTGTGTTTTCCTGTTTGCTGTTTCTGCAGTGTGTTTCCTTTATTGCTTTGCTTGTTATCTTGGGCTTTTTCAGTGTTGTGTGTTTTCTGTGTTTGGCGTTTTGCAGTGTTTGCTGTTTCTTCAGCGTTAGCCTTTATTGCTGTGTTTGCTGTTTTAGCGTGTGATATCTTTGCAGTGTTTGCTTTTATTCCACTGGTTGGTGTTTGCTGTTTTATGTAGTGTTTGCTGTGTTCAGTTTTTGAAGTGTTGTTGTTTATTTGATTTTATTTCATTTATTTATACAGGGACAGTGTACAATATGTTGTGCCAGAGTTCGCTATAATGTAGGGATGGCTGATGTGAAACTGATGTTTCGACACAGTGTCGAGATCCCGAAGCACAAATGTTTCGAAGCACTGCACCGAAGGATGATCTGAAAAACCCAGGTCACGTGACTAAAGTGTTTTCGAAACTCCAGGTCACGTGACTAAAGTGTTTTGTAACATCAGATCACGTGACTAAAGTGTTTTCGAAACACCTGGTCACGTGACTAAAGCGATTCAAAGCATCGATCATTTCAGAAGCGTTTCGAGACCTGGAGAATCTGCGTTTGACTGACAGCGTCAGCAAAACTTTCTATCTCAAATGGCCTAGTGGACCGTGCGTGTGCACGTTGTTACTGTGCTTCAAATGGCTTTTGACTTTGAATCCCGACCTGTACAAATACTCCAATCATGATTTTATCTATTTTAATAGTGTTAATGTGTTTTGGTGTAGTCTAGATAGGAGACAGCTGCAGATACGCCATCAATATAGCATCATATCTGTAACACTGGATAACGATAAGCAATATTTTTACAGTACTGTGATTGTTGGGTTTAGGGTTTGGGTAACGTTAGACATTTATAAAATACAATAAATGGGAAATTTAATGAATAATATTAATAATTCTTGTTAACTTTTGGCTACAACCTAGCAACAACACTGTTTTATGACCAAAACAAGACATATTTATTCACAAAGTGTTCATTCGGATGTCAGACCAATGTTGAAACAAACCGATACAAGAACAAAGCATTTCAAACTGATATTAAGCATTTTAAAATAGCTTTATCAGCCTGGATTCGAACCCACTGTCCCTGTATGCTAGTCAGGAACTCTCACCGCTCCACCAAATCACTTAATGGTTCAACTCTACAAAGTGGGGTTTAATACCTCAATTCACTCAACTGGTTCTTAGCTGAAGCTGTTCCAGTGCAATACATGCAAAATGACGTTTTCGAAACGGTTTGAAGCTTCAACACATTTGCTTCGACTGTTTCAGTGTTTCATGAAGCCTCGCTTTGCCCACCACCACTATAAAGCTGACATCATAGTCAATCAAATTAAACCAAATCAGTGGTTGTATATTTTTTATATATATTTTGTTTAGATTTTAGTAGCTATAACTTTGACTTTTTATTCAGTTTGCGGTCTTGTTTTATCTGTAACACTGTAAACTATGACATCGCCTTGCTTTTTACTACAAAGACGCCGTTTTCACGTGTAAGTACCATGGTAAACAACAGGTCTCTGGTAGAAACGGTGACATAAACAAACGATTAATCATCCATAATCCGTACTATTGTGTCAGTGGACTAAATGTGTTCGATGGGATGTTTTCTGTGGGCTCTTACCTTTCAAAATAAACCCTGATGTACTGCAATGAATGCGTGTGTGTGTTGTTTTTACTATGATGTTCACTCTATCTAATAAGCGTTTTCTGTAAAACTTACACAAATTTAGCAAATACATCCTTTACAAGCCTCCCATTGAAAAGCAACTAGCTGCAATGGGTGCTTGAGGGTTGTAGCTTTAGACTGATGTATAGTTTGTCAAGATTACTTGTGTTCTTTTTGGTGTAATCTATACATAAACACTGACATGTGGGGAAAATAGCGCTTCAGTGCGTCCGTGTCGGGGTTCTGGCTAAAGGGTTAAGCCAAACTTTAAGGACAGTTTTAAAATGGATCATTCATGACACTAGAAAAACTATTGTATTGACTCTTGGTCAAGGTGAAAAACTAATATACTGTGCGATATGAAAATGCAAATATTGAGGTCGAGTCCTCCTTTGAAGTCTCAAAGGAAATATATCAAATTTCAATATTTCATTACAGATTCTGGACTCGCGACCACATTCAAATTAACACGCTTCCAAAGAAGTAGAAACAGTGCTGGGACATTTGCAAACGATGCAGGAAAAATGAGCTAGAGTGATGAATAATGTGATGTATAAATAATGTTTCTTGACATTCTGAAATTAGTCAGAGAATGTAGGGTTAACTAATACGTGGTAGTCTGGTTGCCTACTGCTTCCTCAAGCTAAGTGTGGTTAATTTAGTCACCTCCATACAAGTTGCAAATATTAGTGATAACCAGAAATCTCAAAAGGTCTTCAAGCTGATGTCCCTACTGCTCCAAACAGTCATATGAGCCTTAAGTTTGTAATATCATGTACACAGCATAGCGGTAGTATAGCCTCCACATAATAATAATAATAATTAATAATAATAATTCCTTACATTTATATAGCGCTTTTCTAGACACTCAAATCACTCCATAATCATATCTCATATCACTTATTGTTTAACCACTTGGTCCCAAGCTAGCATTACTACTTTGAAGCCACTTGAATCATTGTACAAACAAGCCCTAAAAACCCTTGACAAGAAGTCAGTTCAATTTCACCATTGTTCAATATTAAAAATATATAATCTGCTTAGTTGGGAAAATTTAATTAAATACGTACATATTTGTTTAATGTTTAAGACTTTACATAACCCGACTTCACCACTAAATCAGTTTGTGAAAGTCAGAACGACTGCTCACCGAACTACTAGAGGTGGTGAAAGAGGGGATTGCATTATTCCTCTCAAAAAAAGTCAATTCAGTCAGTCGGTGTTTTCAGTGAAAGCTGCTAGGGAATGAACCTCCATCCCACCAACAATCAGAAGATCACTTACTTTTCGTTCTTTTCAGATTCATATTAAAAATTGGTTATTGACAAATCAGCATTAGTACTGTATTTCTTGACACTTATTTGTATTATTTATTCATGGCGTTTTTCTTCTTCTGCTGCCATCAATCTGTTTCTGATTTTTTACTCTTTTTTTTACTGTATTTTATATATGATAATGTATTCTATGTTATTATGCTGTGTATGCTTCTATTTTAGGTGTGACTTTTTTAAACATTCTGTTAGGGGTCTACGGATGAAAAATAGCCATTCTTGGCTAATTCTGGCACATTTTACAGTAATGTTTATTAATGTGCATTGACTTTAAACAAATAAACTAAACTAATCAAAGCGATTTACACAATGGGGGTCTCCTCATCCACCACCAGTGTGCAGCATCCACCTGGATGACGTGACGGCAGCCATATTGCGCCAGACCGCACACCACACACCAGCTGATTGGTGGAGAGGAGACGGAGACAGACAGAAGCCAATTATGATATAGGGATGGTTAGGAGGCCATGATGGACAGAGGCCAGTGGGCAGATCTGGCCAGGATGTCGAGGTTAAACCCCTACTCTTATTTTTGAAGAACATCCTGGGATTTTTAACGACAACAGAGAGTCAGGACCTCGGTTTAACATCTCATCTGAAAGAAGGCGCTCACTGAGCAGTATAGAGTCCCCTTCACTATACTGGGGCATTAGGACCCACAAAGACTGCAGATAAGCGCCCCCTGTTGACCTGACTAACACCATTTCCGACAGCAACCTAGCTTTCCCATGTGGTCTCCCATCTAGGTATTGACCGGGCGCAGCCCTGCTTAGCTTCAGTGGGCGACCATGTAAGAGTTGCAGAGAGCTAGCTCCCGGCTATAACTTACTGGATATAATGATTTCAGGAGAATCCGGAGTTAACCAAAACTTACACCGTTAACCGAAAATTGAAGTGATATCATGTCAATTACAGAATTAAACAATAAAAATGTGAGACATTTCTACTTTCTCTTTATATGCCCAAGCAGTAAATGTTTAACACCCAAATACTTTTGCATCTTTAGTTAGTTTCCACATGGCTTCGAGGGTTACCCGTCTGTTTGGGATTAAAGTGGGGCTGTGCAATATGGACAAAATAATCATATTGTGAATTTTTTTTTTTTTTTTACCAATATTTATTATTTACCAATAAAGTCTGCTACAATATGACCTCAAATGGGATTTCTTTCTTCATTGAAAGTCTTTTCACACAAATCCTAAAACACACAAAGGGATTTTGAAATAAGTCCATGTTACGGTTCGTGGGAGTTAGGATTTTTTTGTGCTTTTTCCCTCTGTTTCTCCGTATTTCCCCTATCTCTCGCTCTTTTTCTCTATCTCTCCCCGTCTGTCATTCGCTCTTTGTCTCGCCCTATCACCTTTTGTTCCACTATTTTCGCCTTCTTAGGTACCTGCTGGTTGGATCCCGAGCCTTTCACTCTTCATTAGGGCGTTTCCTCGTGGACCAATCAGGTTTCTTTCCGTGGACTTTAAATCTGACCGGCACGCCTTCTTGGACAGTTCTGTGTGTGTGTGTGTGTGTGTGTGTGTGTGTGTGTGTGTGTGTGTGTGGGGGGGTTTGTGATGTGTTTTGTTTTGTTTCTGATTATGTATAAAGTTTTGGCTCCGTGTCTCTAAACTTTTCTACACCATTGAACATCTTCAATATGGTTTGAGAGTTGATCGTTCCTTTTTGGGTAATGAATAGGTTATTAGGTCGCGCGACACATTTTACCAGTAGAGTTGAATTGTTCAGAAACACTGGGTAAGTGGGTGAGCGCCACTTCTTGTATTTTTGGTTTATTATTTCAGGGAGTGTATTTTATTGGCGTCGCATACGCTGAAGATTGCGTTTTCTTTTTCACATTTTTATTTTCATTAGTAAGTTTGGAGGGGATCTTGTGTTCTAGTTTAGGTGGTTTCTGGTTTTGTTTTGTTCTTTGCTTTGGCACCACTCTAGTTCCTTTTCCCCTGTAATTTGATTTGATCTGTTTATTTATTTCTAAAATCCATTGTACAAAGCGCACACAAGCCTCTTTGTTGGCTTTATCACTATTTTTCCTCATAGAGGAATAAACAAATTAATTCCTATGATTGTGTCCTTGTTTTCTTCCATCCATTTCCCTCAGTAATAATATAATATTCTAAATGTTACGTTTAATCTCCCTAGACAACTTATTAAATCGTAACAGTCCATATGAATCAGTTATTAGTCTGCATTAATGAGTAATGAGCTCTATGATGGAAGGACAGCTTAATGTACAGCTGGATGGAGATTATCTAGTAATTGAGTCTAACATATCCTCAGGCGTATCTTCTCAATGGCTCTCAGTATTACAGAGAGTGAGCTGTTTATCAGCCATATTAATTAATCAGAAATCAGTATTAAACAAATTGATTCAACAATTCTAGTAAAAGTTACTTAAAACCAAATCTGGCTTTTGGAAAACTGTTTCATGAGTAGTTTTTTCTACATTTGGTGTTTGTATCAACTATACTGGTGCAATGTAGGTGAAAGGGATAGTTCACTCAAAGATCAGAAACCAGCGTTAACTTATCCTTCACTTGTTCCAAACCTGTTTGAGTTTCTTTATTCTGATAAACAAATAAGAGGACATACTGAATAATGGTGGTTGGGTAAATCTAAACATTGACATCTATGGGTGTCAATGGAAAAAGTTTCCAGCATTCTTCAGTAGGCTACAGTATATCTTCCTCTCTGTGTTTAACAGATAAACGAAACCTCAAACTGTTTTACAACATAAACAATATTGTTGCAAAGACCAGAGAATTGATCATCACAAAGGTTATTAAACTGTACTATCATAAGTGTTGTGGTTTCACTGCATCCTGACTGTGTGTGTTATTTAGGAGTGTCAGGGCTGGGAGGGACTTCAACCAGTTAGGCTTGTTAAATCAGTACTTCAGTTGAGGGATTTTGTTGTTCAACCAGACACTTGACAGAGCAAAGGCTGGCGTGTAAGAAAATTTATTTATATTTAGTAGCTAAATGCAATTTCTCAATGTTTATTATTTAAGGTAATGAGTTGTTTTGCAGACTGGAGAAGGAGAACAAAGTTCTTCTGCTAAGATCATTCAGGCTACCATGAGTTCCAGGTGAGTTTAGACTTATATACTGTCTACCAGACCTGAACGATTCATCAAAATTAAATCAAAAATCCTGATCTGAAACATTGGTATTAGCTAATTACTTATGAATGAGATATTTAATCAATAACATGAGGCGTTCTCTTCAGTCAACACTGTCCAAACCAGCTGCGTTTAATGCCCACCATAAACAAACAGGAGAGCGCAGGCAACTGATTGGCTTCTTAAGAGGAATCATACCAACTTTTAGTCAGAGATGAAGAGTTTAGATGAGTCTCCTCTTGAACAAACTGACTGAGTACATGTTTATCTCTGTGTATCTTGGCAGCAGAGTTATATCAGCAGATTCACGGTGGATCTGACGTTCCTTAAATTCCTTTGTTCGTACAGACACGTAGAGTATTAACCTACTTTTTAAAAAGCCTCTTTAAAAGGGCGCTCTTTTGGTTGACCTGAAGCCCAAACAGTTTGAAGTGCTGGATGACCATGTCCCTGTGCATAATCAATTGATCCTGAGACTGAGGTAAATTAAGCCAGTCATCAAGATAATTGAGAATGCTGATGTCGGTGAGCTAGAGTGGCGATAGAGTATGCTCTGCAAGTGTGGTGAAAACCTGCAGCGACTGCCCTCAGGCACAGACTGCAGAAAGGTTCTGTGTGAGGAAAATTGAAGACATGAAGGTATGTTTCCTTGAGGTCTATAGCTGCAATTCAACACTGAGGAAGGTGCGGAAGGTGTGCTTCTGTGTCAGCTTTTATCTTGCAGATAATAATTCAAAACTCTCTGAGAGTCTCTGTGACTGCTGGTAGATAATCTGGCTTCTACATGACTGCACCTTCACTGCCAGGAATTCCTGAGTAAAGTTCCTGACAGTGTCACAGAATAGCTCAGCCTCTACTACTCACATGTGCGTCTCTCCTTCCTCACCGTAGTTTACTACTGGCATGCGCATCTCTCCTTCCTCACCGTAGTTTACTACTCATATGCGCGTCTCACCTTCCTCACCGTAGTTTACTACTCACACACACGTCTCTTCTTCTTCATCGTAGTCTACTACTCGCACACACGTCTCTTCTTCCTCATCGTAGTCTACTACTCTCACGCAAATCTCTTCTTCCTCATCGTAGTCTACTACTCGCACGCACGTCTCTTCTTCCTCATCATAGTCTACTACTCGCACACACGTCTCTTCTTCCTCATCATAGTCTACTACTCTCACGCAAATCTCTCCTTCCTCATCGTAGTCTACTACTCGCACGCACGTCTCTTCTTCCTCA
>CAIGQQ010030960.1:301903-329420 GCA_903798035.1 Danio albolineatus | reverse complement strand
TTTGCAGTGTTTGCTTTATTCCAGTGTTTGCTGTTTTAATGTGTGATATCTTTGCAGTGTTTGCTGTTTTAATGTGTGATATCTTTGCAGTGTTTGCTGTTTTAATGTGTGATATTTTTGCAGTGTTTGCTTTATTCCAGTGTTTGATTTATTGAGGTAAAAGTGGTTTTATGTTCGCACATTTGGGCTTTCTCCTTAACCTCCTAGGACTTAGTGGCATTGAGGTCAAGTTGGTTTTATATTCGCACATTCGTTCAGTGACATGCTCCCTATATTGTTTACCATGGTACATTGAATATCCAGTCTGAAATCGTGTGTAAGTAACACTTTAAAACAACATTAGCACTATTTCATCGACCATGGACAATGTTGTAGTTTCATATTCGTTGTCTGCTAGTATGATTTCGCTATTTGGAATTTGCAAAAAATAGTTTTCTAATATTATATTAAGGAGCCGAAAGCCAAACGTGTGAATTTAAAACCAAATTTACCTCTATCTTAGTGGCCACATATGTGGACAGCACATTTTAGCTTGTCCACAGTTGTATACTTTAAATGTTTTTTATTTTGTTACAGACGTGTCATCCTGCAACTGTTTTGTAGCATATGAAAAGTCCCAGACGCTATTTTAAACTGTCCAAAATGGGCAAAAAATTTTGTTTTTACTCTCTGATAGTCAAAACATGTTAAAAAAATATGTGTGTATGTGTTTTTAACCACCAGTCCACATATATGGACATAATTTTTCTCTAAAAGTACATCATACCAAAAGATGATACTTCCATTAAGCCCAAATAGCAAAGATTAATTAAAAAAGCTTGCAAAAAAACTGCTTATGCCTTAATATATTTTGCTCATTCTAAATACTGAAATCATATTAGCAGCTAATGGCTATCAAGGTCCACCATTGTTCACAGTCTAATAAACGGTGCTAATGTAGTTTTGAAGTCAAACTTAATGGGACTTCAGATCCAATATTCAACGTATCATGGTCAACAATAGACTATATGGAGTGTGTCACGAGTTGTCCGTAAACGCATGTGGGAATATAAAACCAGCTTTACTTGGCTATGTAGTGTTCGGTGTGGTAAGTGCTGCTGTTGTTGTTTGGTGTATTTGAAGTTGTCTGATTATGTAGCATTAGCTGTTTTTGCTGTGTGTTGTGCGTTTGGTTTATTTAATGTTTTAGTGCGTTGCTGTTTTGGCAGATTGTGTAGCATTTGTTGTTTTTGCGGGGTTTGGTGAATCATGCAGTGTTCACTGTTTTTAGAGGGGTTTTTTAAGTCGTTTGTGTTTTGGCTGTGTTTGTGTTTTGGCTGTGTTTGTGTTTGCTGGTTTGCAACAGTTTTTGTATTACAGCATTTGAGCAGTTTTTAAAAGCAACTATGCTAATGAACAGCATGTAAAACACCGTAATGTAGGTCTAACATTGGAAAAAGTCAATCTTTTCTGGATTATTAAAGTCAGCATCAGCAGGAGGCGCTGAGTATCCTGCAGTGTAGTGCTGATAAACTGCACTCAAAGCATCTGTGTGGGTCAGAGAGATTGTCTGTGTAAACCTGGTGTAAAATAATCCTTATTTCACTGGTATTTCAGGAGCGTAAAATCTTTTCCGTGAGCGCTTATCTTCAGGATAAATAAATAAACCTAATTCTTACCCTCTCCAGCTTGAATTCTTCTAGCAAAATCAAAAACTTTGTATTAGTAGCACTTTATGTGAGCAATGTCTCTTTACGATGCCTTCTTCACTTTAACTTGCTTTGGATAAAATCATCTGATAAATAACTAAAGGTCCGTATTGTGGGATATTAAAGGCAGTGAAGAATAAATCGTCCTGATAAGTCTCCTTTTGCTCAGGAGTACAAATGTGAAGCCTTTGGATTCAGATCTCTTCCTACCACTTAATGCTTCCTTAGAAGACCTGCATTATCAGCTTCAGATGCAGTCACAGACTTTGGGTGTACTCACACTATGCTATCCGAACCGTGCCCAGGCCCGTTTCCCAGATCGTTTGAGAAGTGTGAGTGCTCTGATCTGGGCTGAGCGCGGCCTGAGCCCGGTTCACTTGGGCTTTGGTGCGGTACACTTGTAGTGTGAGTGCAAAGCGCGCCTGAGCCCGAAACTGAAGCGGAGATGACTTTTATGGACTGTTTCATATGGATTTATGAATCATTCTTACTGTTTATTGAACACAAACTGTGGTAGATTATTAAAGACACAAACCCCTCACTGCACTACAGCTGCACCTTCAGCAGACCTCCTCATTCCTGCAGCACGAGGATTTATAATTGTTTATGAGCGTCAGCAGTGGCTGATCTGTTCGGGGGAATATCTGACTGTCACTGCATATCAAACCACTTATTACGCCCCAAAGTCTAAGGGAAAAACATAATTGGTGTAATAAACGATAAACAAATGTTGTGGGTGGTGGATTTCCCAAAAACAAACAAACAAACTTAATTCAAAGAGACCCCTTTGGTCGACAACCAAACTCAGACACTTGTTTGAGAGTAATTAAATTGATTTATTATAGTAAAGTATTATTTAATTAGCATATCTTCAGGGTGGCCACAGGCCAAAATAACAAACAAAAGAATCTACAAAGTAAAATGAACTAAATTACCTATAATTATTTAAAGAAAATACAGAGAGCTCACCTGTCTCCCTAACATAAACAAACAAAGTCAAAAGTAGTTAAATAAATTTGCAGGCCACCCCTACAAGCTCAAACTCTCAAAATAGTCAAGCAAACGGGTAAACAATAGCACAAGATGGAATACACTGTTGGTCGTCGGCCAAAGGGGAAAAGAGGGAAATCCAGGAGCTCCACTCCCAGCAACCGTCACGTCACGAATGAGCACCCGACCCAGGCCGGAAGGTCTTATTTATAGGCCTTCTGCGACCAGCAGCCAATCAGGGCATAGACCTCGCCGCAGTAGGAGCCTGTGAAAGAAGAGAACACCACAAGGAGGCGGGACAAAACAAAATACACATATAGTGCGCAACAAAATAAACTTCAATCGTAACACCACTAAAACCATATAATGATATAAAGAAATCTCCACTGTGCTGAGCGAGAGCACTTCTCTTAAACTGAACAGCGCATCATCGATGACGTAAGCGTGCTCAGGCCCCAATGTAATGTGAGTGCGGGCCGTCGGAGGAGACGGGAGGGGGACAGGCGTGCTTTGGCCTGGTTCAAGGCAACTGTACATAGTGTGAGTAAATCAATTCAATTCACCTTTTACAGTTCAGTATGGTTCAATATTCACTAGTCCAAACACTCAAGAGCAAATACATCGATACATCGGCAAGGAAAAAACTTCACCAATTGGCGAAAGTGAAGAATTAAAAAACCCAGCGAGAAACTAGGCTCAGTTGGGCCGACCATTTCTCCTATGGCCAGACGTCTTGTGCACAGCTGCAGTCTCGGCGCCGGAGGCTGGAGAACTCGAGGCTCGTCTGTCCTTGGAGGGTCACAGGAATCACTCTCATGCTGTCTACTCCACCATGCACCAAATAGCTGCTCAGGATACAGCGTGGTCCAGGATTATGGAACCTAGGGATCGTCTCGTCGCGGGTCTTGAAAGTACGCCCTTTAACTCCAGCTCTGATTAAACACTTAAGGCCTGTGGCACAAAAACTAGTTGAATAAACTCCAGGTTGCAGAGTAACTGTCGGTTTGACAAACCCAAAAAAAACTGCAAAAGCAGATGATAAGAAGAGAACGGGCTATTTTTGAGGGATTCCGTGTAAATCCATATGCAAATGTTTTATTTGAAACATACAGACTCTTAAATGAACTCACTTCCACTGAAGTCCAGAAAAACATGCAAATGAGGAAGTGAAATGAAAAGGCCTTTTGGAGGCCATTATCAGTTAAAATGAAATGTTATTAGATAATTAATGCATCAGGACTCATTTAAAGAGCCCCAATTATGGATTTTTGAAAATGACCTTCCATGCAGTGTGTGACAGCTCTAAGTAAAGTGAAATATCCAGCCGAGGCTTAAATTTGAAAGTGTACAGTGTTTTAAATTGTTGATTCATCTATAAAAGAGTCGACTCATTGTGCTTCAAATGAATCGTTTTTATAACAAGTCTTTAGCTGTTTCAGCTTGACGCCAATACGAAACATAAGCCCCGTCCACTAGTTGCCTATGCAAACCTGGGAAAAATGAAACCCCCTGACCCCGCCCACAGACAGGAAGAAAAAGTGGAAGACGACAAACACTGTAGCGAATTCCGGTTAAATCCGGTTAAAAAAAGGGATTAAAATTATTAATGTTACACCTTGTTCTTGTTGCTGTTCGCTTTCACACAGCAATGTTCCTAAACGGACCAAAAGAGCTAAAACAAATCATGTGCAAGTATACTCTCCTCACATTGGTCAGATTTTCATAGTTTATTTTGCAGAGTCCTGCTCCGCTATCGTGCGTCCTTATTTTAATTTATGATGATGACCAATAAGACATTAAAAGCAAAAAGCTGTGCTTTCATTTTGAATGCAGGCACATTTTGAATACCTCTTACAGAGGTAAGACTTTCTCATACAGAGCAGTTGGCTTATTCATCATAGGCTTTACATTATGGAGAGAAATAACAGATAAACCATGTTTGGTCAGTATTCCAAAGGGATAAACAGCTGTCGTTAATAGTTAACAGCTTTTACTCATGTATTTGACATGAAACGCACATTTACCTGTAGAAATGACATCCCGCCCTACTCATAATCCTCTCTTTGTATAGCCGTATATAACATATCCATAATACCTTGTGATATAGCCTGGTTCGGATCGTTTTGCTTCTCTCACTACAATCAATTCGCTCCAGAGTTCGTTTCAGTCGAGCCGAGACCACTTCATTCAGGCGATCTCAGACCGATTGTTTTGGTCCGGATCCGAGGTCGATTGCTGGATTCACAAATGCCAAACGAACCGCGCTAACTGAGGAAGCGTGCCAACTCGGTCTAGGACTTTCAATTTGTATGCTGATAATACACAACTTTATATCTCCTCTCAACCTGATAATGTGTATGAATTTACAAAATTAACAGATTGTATAGCCGATATTAAAAAGTGGATGACTAATAACCTCCTATTAGTTATTACTTATGTTCATGACCTCTCGATTAGATTATTGTAATGCATTACTAGGCGGCTGCCCTGTTGGCCTAATTAACGAACTTCAGCTAGTTCAAAATGCAGCTGCTAGAGTGCTTTCTAGAACAAAGAAATATGATCATATTACTCCAGTTCTTTCAGCATTGCATTGGCTCCCTATTAAATATCAATAAAAAAAATGATTGACTATCTACAAAGCCCTGAACGGCTTGGCTCCCCAGTACTTGAGGGGGCTCCTGGTGTATTATAGCCCATCACGTCCTCTATGCTCAATTAATTCTGGACCACTGATTATTCCCAGAATATGAAAATCAACTGTAGGTGGTAGATCTTTCTCTTATCTGGCACCTAAACTCTGGAACAGCCTTCATAGCACAGTTCGGGAAGCAGACACTCTCTGTCAGTGTAAACTAGATTAAAGACACATCTCTTTGCATTAGCATACACATAAAACACAAATGCTGTTGGAATCCAAATCATCTAAAGGATTGTTAGTCTGCATTATCTAGGGCAGGAATTACAAACTCAATTCCTAGAGGGCCGCAGTCCTGCACAGTTTAGTTCCAACCCTGCTTCAACACACTTACTGGTAGTTTTCAAACAAGCCTGAAGGACTCAATTGGTTTGGTCAGATGTGTTTAATTAGGGTTGGAACTAAACTGTGCATGGCTGCGGCTCTCAGGGAATTGAGTTTGACATCCTTGATCTAGAGCAACCGGAGCCGGGAACACTTCTCAAAAGACATTATAGTTTGAACACCATCTGCGCTTACGTTAGTCTGTTTTTATTATTCCCGAGGTTTCCATAATCCTGGACCAGGCCGTATCCTGAGCAGCTGCTGTGGTGGTCATGGAGGAGTGGAGAGCATGATTCCTGTATGACCACAGTGACAGACGAGTCCTCGCAATGATTTTAAAGGGCCAGCCTGTACACCAGCCATCGACCAACCCACCTGCGGCTTCTACATGATGGATGTCCAGCATTCTCCAGCCTCCGGCGCCTAGACTGCAGCTCTGCACAAGACGTCTGGCCATAGGAGAAATGGTCGTGCCCAACTGAGCCTGACTTCTCTCAAGATGTTTTTCCTTCACTTTTGTCAATTGGTAAAGTTTTTTCCTCGCCACTGGCTTGCATGGTTCGGGTCCTGTAGAGCTGCGCATCGATAGATTACTCTTCAGTGTTTGGACTCTTAGCAGTGAAAATTAAACCACAGTGAACTTATACTCCTGAAAACTGTACTCCAACTGGGGACACATTCTACTGAGAGACGTCAACACCTACAGTACATGGGTAACAAAAGTGATAACTGGAAAGTAAAAAGGTACCCTTTAGCACTGGAAACGCAAGCCTGATAAAGGTGACCCGTACCGTACTGTACCATTCAGTGGAAACGGGAAACTCAAGTCTTTTAGGTGTACGTGAAATATGTGTGTGTTGAAGTTTGGAAATGAAATAAAAAAACAGCATAACAGAAAGTGTTTCTATGGGTAAAATAACTAGAATTGACTGACACCTAAAACACAAAATCCTGGAGAGCAAAAACAAGAGAAGAAAATGCTATTTTTGAGGGAGAATTTCATGTGTAACCAGTATGAAAATATTTTATTTAGAAACATACACCCTCTCCACCCAAATCAACATACTTCCACAGAAGTCCAGAAAAACAGGTGAATGAGGAAGAAAAATGACAAAGGTCTTTGTTTAAAGGAATAAACAAATTATGTGACGTGCTGAATGACAGATGAGAGCAGAAATAGAAGAATCACAGTGTGAAGCTGCAGACAGAAACATCAGACTGAGGACAGAAACACACCACCTCTGAGGTAAGAACTACTCACATCTACATTATTCACACACAAACACACTTCTGACATCTGTTGATGCTCTTATTGATTATTTACTCTGCATTAATGCTTCTCTTTTACCTGCTGAATAGTTTATTCCAGAATATAGTTGACTGTTTATCTATACTTCTCCTCCTCAGAAATGGCCCAAACTCTATATTTCCCTCTTCTCGTCATTGGTGAGTGTGTTTGTAGTTTTATTGATGGTTTATAGTTTCATTAGGTTTGACTCTGTTCTGAAGAGCATTAAAGCAAAGTGTCTCTTTCACAGCTCTCTGCTCCGTATCTGAATGTGTTCAGCGTCAGTATCACTTTATAAATGAGAACAAGACCTGGACTGAAGCTCAGAGATACTGCAGAGAGAAATACACAGATCTGGCCACCGTTCACAACATGAAGGACATGATCCAGCTGAACAAGAGTGTGAATGTGAATGATGTAGGTGTCTGGATTGGACTGCAGGGTACGAATGATAGTAAATGGCACTGGTCTTCAGGTGATCCTGTGCTGTTTCTGAACTGGGCATCTGGACAATCTGCCGGCAGTGATAATTGCACTGTTATGAGTAAAGGACAGTGGTTAGTTGCGGCGTGTAAGATCACAAGGTTCTTCATCTGCTACAACAGTGAGTACATGTATTGCTGAATATGTTTAAGTCTTTATATAATAATAATATAATTGTAATTAATAATAATTAATAATAATTATAATAATAATAAAAAATATATATGTACATACATGCAAAAAAAATTTTTTTTTATTAAAACACATTATATGATGATGCTCCTGTTAATCAATTAATCTATTAAATAATCAATTCATTCATTGACTACAGTGAGCACAGGACTGGTGTTTGTCGATCAGTCCATGAACTGGACAGACGCCCAGAGTTACTGCAGACAGAATCACATTGATCTGGTCACTGTGAGGAACCAGAATGAGAGTCAACAGCTGGAGAAGTTCATTAATGACAGAAACTCATCTGGATCTGCAGTCTGGATCGGTCTGTTCAGAGACCCGTGGCAGTGGTCAGATCAGAGCAACTCCTCATTCAGATACTGGAAAGCTGGCAAACCTAGTCTCCCCGATGAGAAACACTGTGCAGCAACTGAAAATTTAAATCAGGGACGATGGAGTGACTACTTGTGTAGTGATAAATGGCAGCTTCCTTTCGTGTGTCATGAAGGTGAGCAGATCCTCCAAACACACTCAATCCATCATCAGCTCCAGATCTCTTAAAGTCGACTCTACATGTCTGACATGACAGATTCCTCCACAGTGTTTGTTCTGCGTGTTGTTTTTGATCAGTCTCTCTCTAGTTTCTGCTTTTTTTTGTGTCCAGATAAACTGATTGTGATCCAGCAGAATCTGTCGTGGTCTGAAGCTCTGAGATACTGCAGACAGAATCATGTGGATCTGGTCTCGGTTCAGTCAGTGGAGATGCAGCGTCGTGTGATGAACGTGGTTAAACTGGCGTCTACTGAGGCGGTGTGGTTGGGTTTACACAACTACTGCAGCATGAACATATGGCTCTGGCTGAGTGGAGAGATGGTGTGCTATCAGAACTGGGCTCCAGGGAACGGCAGCACACAGGAAAACTGCAAACTGGAGAACAGGAAAGGAGCAGTTCAGTCTGGAGGAGATCAGACCTGGATCAGCCTTCCTGAATCTCGCAGACTCAACTTCATCTGCACTAACTACTGAGAGAATGTGTTTGTGTGTTTACTTGCATTCACTGTGTTTTATACTTTGTTTGTTTTGTTTTCGTGTAGATTCTGGGTGAATCTGCAGTTTGTGCTTTAAAAGTAGCCATAAGTTAAATTTCTGTATTTTATCTATCATAATTAATGTGCTTTTAAGCTTTTAACACCAATGTTTAAGATTTAAGGCTCCTCTGTTTAAGATTTTAGTCATGTCTAAGTCTGTTTAAGCCCTTTATGAAACTGTTTTCTAGATCTGCTGGTGTTTGGTGGTTTGGTCATATAAATGACTGGCTGAATGTGATTCTGTGAGCAGCAGATCTTCAGTAAAACATGATTTGTGTCTCAGTTGTGTCTCAGCTGAATGAAATCTGCTTTATTCTTAGAGTGTACTCACACTAGGCCTTGGCTATTCAATTGGCCCGGCCCCCGAGGCAATTTGTTCTGGTCCTCCAAATATTGTGACCAAGACATCAAAAATAAATTTGGTTCAGTGGAAAAACGGTTATTTACAGTTATGAAGTGACGTGCGTCTGTTCAATACAGCACGAGCTGCAGTTGAAGGCTGCGCAGAGCGTAAGTCACCTGACATTAAGCGAGTGGCGCGGGCAGCCGAAAACATTTGGATATTGTAAGGGTCCATCTATTGGGTGAAGGTAAATGCGTGTAAGCCTTTTAGCACATGTGAAAAGAAATATTTTTACTTATGAAAACGTATTTTGGTTTGCTTTGATTTCCGAATTTAATCTGACACCAATTTATTATAATTTAGATACTCATTCATCCAATTTAAGCCGATTACCTTATAGGTTATGATTTGGTCTAATTTAGATTGATTAACCTAATAAATCCTTATTTTCAGTTAATGGTTCATCGCTTACCTGAAGTCGCTTAGAGTCAGTATGCTGGCCAGCTACATCTGCTCACGGACACATCCTCGCCGGTTCTGGTTCTTAGATAGAGGATATAACTGTAAACTAATTTCCTTTAAGTAATAATAGGCCGCCCCATGCTTGCTCATACATAAAGAAAGTTTGATTTAGCCACTAGATTATATCATACTAAGTCAGTGATTGTCAGAAATCAGCAAGTCTCTAATGCTGTGCTCATGCTTTATCCATTAAGCCTGAATGTATAACTAATCCCGGTCGTCGGTTGCGGAAACATCAGCCTAATCGATCTACTAGATGTAAGTGATTTCAGGAGATATTAGAGTTAAACAAGAGTTTTACATTTATTTGTTAGGCAAAGATTTTCCATTCCAATTCACATAATTACACAAGATAAGCCAATTCAGATTGTACAACATCAATCACTCCAAGATAGATTAAGAGTTAAGGGTGAATACCTGACTATGTAGAAATACGTTGCAGCATATGAGTTCTGATCCAGAGCTCAGACACTGATACACTACAACGGGGTCTTCCGGCTGCAGAATCCCAATGACCCACACCACATCTTTACCTTATATACCCAACTCGGAACAAACAGTCATAAATTCAAGACAATAGAAGTGCCACAGAGACTCTTGCCTGGTGACTTTGATGTGTTAATCATCTCTGGAGGGGGGAGCATCTGGCAGAGATTTTATCAAAGTCAAAACCCAAATAACCAAATACAAGTGAAATATCACAGTGACATTAAGACCACTTTACCAATGACACAAAGACATTTAAAATGATACCAAACATGACAAGCTAACGTTTGTAAGTTTAGCAAATACACCACATATATAATTTCACCATAGAAAACTGAATTCTGGTCATTCCTGCGTAACTTTTCAATACCCCCGCTCCATACCTGTCAACATTGGGATGTGAAAATAAGGGATCATCGACCCAACATAACCCCCCCCCCCCCCCCCCCCCAAAAAAAAAAAAAAAAAAAACAGATAGTATTAAAATTTTATAGTATACGTTAGCAAACAGTTTAGCTTATTAAAATTAGCTGTTAAAAGAAATAGGATCAAGTTATCAAATCTTATTCTTTTCCTCACTGTATAACTTACACATTATGAATAAAGAGCAGTGAATGAATCTCATTTATTTAGATTTTTTGTTTGATTACATTAAATAACACAGGCGTCACTATTATAAATAACAGATGTTTACATATATAGTTATAATGAAAGCATTCGATTGCTTACCTAAAGTTTTATGCTCATTTAGGAAAAAATTATTTGTGTTTGAAAAAACCTCATCAAGATCGACATCTTTAGATGTTATTATTATTAATTATGTGTATATGTCTGTTCAAACACAAGTACAAAACCCAGTATCCACTTTCACTATGCCTCTAATCGAGTGTACAGAATCTGTTTGGGAAACAGCGTCTGTTTATCACTACGGACGCGTCAGCTGACAGTCACACACCGCTTTATGACTGTTTTGAGGATTGCACAGGAGGAGCGACGGCACCTGTAATGAAAAGGAAAGAGAATCCCACCGTTTTTATATTTATTTCAGAGTGTTTCATGCCTAAATAAACCAAAAGCACAGGCAGATTCCAACAGATTTAAGAGCAAGGGCGGCCCCTGGTGGTTCGGCGGTATGGGTTGCGTATATTGAGGATCGTCTCTTTAATGTTTATTGACACCCGTCAGAGAACGACTGAAAATACGGGAGAAATAAGGGAAAATACATTTACGGGATGATCGCGGGATAGAACTGTAAAATACGGGAGAATCCCGGGAAAAACGGGAGGGTTGACAGGTATGCCCCGGTCGTGTAACTAGGGAGGGCCAAAAGGCCTGAGGAGAGGTGATGGGATCTCAAAAGATGAGAGAGTTTATGGTTTTATTGCCTGGTAGTTCTCGCTGTTTGATCCTTACAACAGCTTTCAACCTTTGATTATCATGGAGAGATATAGCCATCCCTACAATATGTTTGAAGAGAAGGCCTTTTATACAATGCGCTGATATCATTTATATCATTAATGCAGTGATTAGCCGATTTCACTATTAACCGTGCTTTATTTTATTATGGTTGATTAACAGTAAAGGCTTCTCAACATCACGTATCTGTTTCACGGAACAAAACTGCTGCAACTAAACCAAGTTATGCCGACTGTGTGCTAGTTTAAAGTTCTGAGCTTATACCGAGGCTATCACGCACGCACACTGGATTAACTATAGCAGCAGGCCGCTCACATGTCGCGTCTTATCTGCACGCAAGTTTGTTATTTCCAATGGAGATATGCGCATATTGGGAGCAGTGAGCGCATGACTCGCAAGCGGATCTCCAAGCGCACGCAGAAGATATTATCTCATGCTGTAGAGGTGAGAGTTGTGCGTGGCTTTCAGTGCAATGTAAACAAAAGATACGTTACACGAATTATTCTTATTTATTTCAACATTGTTCTGTCGTATATTTTGATTATAAAATCATCACTCACGTTTAAATCAAAAACGTTTTCATTTATGTTTAAGTCCAGAGAGTGAAATGGACTATAGATTGTTTTTTTTATTAATATTTTGTGCTGTATTTACTGAGCAGCAATAAACAACACTTTAATATCAGCAGTTTTCCTGTGATTTTGTAAACTAGTAGTGTTTTGAGTTTAATAAATGCAGAATAATCGTGATAACAGTGAAACCATGATTATTCCTCAGACTATAATCGTACAACCAAAATCTATAATTGTTGCATCCCTGATTGTTACGCATTTTAAGGCCCAATCCCAATTCTATTTTTGTACCCCTTCCCCTTCCCCTTGGCCCTTACAACCGAGGGTTAAGGGGAAGGGCTTCAAAACTTCCCCCTAAGAATTGGAACAGCACTTCAACACCTGCACACGTCATCATATGTCATCGCGATCTCTTGCTTCATATGAGATCAGACGATCACGACTGCTGGAGTTATTCCAGTTGTGTTATTGTTTGGTGTTTATCTTCAGGAAATCACTGAAGGCGTATATTATGTTATCATAACCATCTAATGTGGCGATAAGATCATAACTGTACTGTGTATTTACACAGTGGCCATATTTATCTGTGTAAACACACGAAAACAACATTAACATTATAGCAGACACTGTAAAAAGCTCATTCCCAGACACTAGACATTACTGACAGGGTTTTCGAGTGTCAGAATGTTGTGGGACTGCTGTACTGGAGTTATGATTATGGATTATAGATTGCGAAATTTAGCGGGTCTTTTTTTTTTTTTTTTTGCTTTTTTTTTTAAAGCATGGCAGTAAAACACGAACGCGGTTATGAATATATTAAAATGTGTTTGTTTGTCGTAAAAAAGTCATAATAATGACAAAAAATACTAATTTGTGGATCTCCTTACTTCCGGGTTCAGCTATCTGCCATTGTGGCAGGTGCATTCTGGGAAATTTTCTTACCCCTCCGTTTTAAGTGTGGTCCTGAAAAATCTTTGTTCGAAGGGGTGTATACTGCTTGCCCTTAGCCCTACGCCTTCAAGCTAAAGAGAACTGGGACACCACTACCCCTTGACGTGAACGCGCTAAACGAGGGATTGGGGGAAGAGCTAAGGGGTAGAATTGGGATTGGGCCTAAAACAACATATGAGGCCGTCCCGTGCGAATAGAAATGGACCACTTGCTTAATAAAATGGCAAATTCTAGGGACATTTCTAGCAAAACAAACAAACAAACAAACAAACATTTGTCATGACCTGTCTATATATGTCACTCAAAAGCATCTTGCTATAGTTACTTAATTTATAATGTAGCCAAAATAGATTTCTTGAAAGCTTTCTTGCTGTATAAGCTGTTTATTTGTTGATTATTTTAATGTTTACCACTGTTGAATACAGTGGTACATCTTTACAGATGTATATTTTAAATACAGTTCAACCTTTTAAGTAATGAGCTGTTCATCTTCTGTGATTCTGGCTATCTTTTTGATATTTCAATTGCATCCACTCCCACATTAAAAAAATACTATAGTAACTTATAGGAATACTATAGTGTTTTTGAACCATATGCATATTATAAAAATAGCCTATTTAAATTCTATATAGTATCACAGCAACTATAAACATAACCAAATACTGAAAAAAACATGTTCAAAAACACTATAATATTTACTATAAGTTATATTTCTTGAGGTCATTCGTCCGCGATCTCCGCCACTGGTGACGTTTCCAGGTGGCTAAACAGCGAGATTCTTTGATTCTTTATTTTTTGAGCCCTCCTCTTACTGCAGCCACCTGCAGACATTGCAGTCAAGGCGAGGCGCACCTCAAACGAGCCTTTTCTGTTTTCTGTAGGTTGACGCGACATCTAGCCAGCCAAAATCCACGTGTGTTACGTAACGTCAATGTAAACATGAGCAAATTTTCGTTGTTTGACGTAACCTCGTGCCGGTCGTGGTATGTTATGACATGTTATGACACGTAATGGATTAAAAGTTTAGTTAAAAGTTAGCAATACAAATAATTTATTTAATATTCTGTGGCCGGAAATGCAGTGGACATGCAGTACAACTAATTACAACTGATAAAGCAAAATTTCCCTTAAAAACAACGTTGTTATTGCTGTCAGACGACATTCTTACACTCAGAGAGTGGCTGTGTGGGACTCGACTGTGCGCGGGGGAAGAAGCCGTTGGGAGGGCGGGGCGCCCCCCTAATACTATGGTAGGGGAAACACTGCGTTTATTACATTTATGGGCATCAAGTGTTATCACCATGGGATATCACCATGATACAGCTTCGAAGACAGGGAGATGCCACATGTTGCCAACTGTAATTCAAACAAGTTGAAGAAGTCAACATCGCCTATCAGCAAAAAAAAAAAAAAAACAAGCCCAAAAACAAAATAATAGGACGGGGAAACACGGATAGGAGTACAACAAAAAGTCACAATTTTCACAACACAGGAAACACAATCAAAAATTCCACGTAGCAACGGAATAGTTTTCAAACATCACAACAAACGCAAAAACATCACCTGAGCACCCGGAGGAGACCCACTCGACCGCAGGGAAAACATGCAAACTCCACACAGAAATGCCAAGTGACCCAGCCGAGGCCACCCACTGCACCACCGTGACACCTTAAGTTCATATTTTCAAGACAAAATTAATAATTTTTTATTTATTTTTTTGCATCGCTTGCTTTGTGTTTAATGCTTTCCTGTTGTGCAGTGTTTTATTTGTTTACAACATTTGCTGGTTTTGCAGTGTTTTCCTTTATTGCTGTGTTTGGCTTTTCCAGTGTTTCCATTTTCCATGTCTTTGTTTTTGCAGTGCTTGCTATATTTCTGTGTTTGGCGTTTTCCCGATTCGCTGTGTTTTGGTGTTTTTGCGATGTTTGGTGTTTCTTCAGTGTTTGCTTTTATTGCAGTGTTTGCTGTTTTTTTTTTTTTTTTTGCAGTGTATGATTTTATGATTGTATATAGTGTTTGAAGTACTGTTGTATGTTTGGTGTATTTGAAGTTTTGTAGCATTAGTTGTTTTTGTTGTGTTCTGTGTACTTGCTTTTTTAACGGTTTGTTGTGTTTATTACCATGTAGGGCTGTGCAATATGCACAAAATAATCATTATCTGAAAATAATCATTTATCTGAACTGTACATACCCACTGTACATAGACATCTGTAATTGTTTATCTATCTGCACACTTTTGATTAATTAATAAGCAACCTACATTGCACTGATTCATTTATGTGAACTGTACATACTCACTGTACATATACATTTGTAATTATGTTTATCTGCACACTTTTGATTATTAATAAGCAACCTGTATTGCACTGATTCATTTAATTGAACTGTACACACCCACTGTACATGTACATTTGTAATTGTTTATCTATCTGCACACTTATTATTAATATCAACCTGTACGTATAATCATTTATTGTAAATCTGGGCTCATAACTAAGGCAACCTGTATTTAATGTTCATAGTACATCCATCTGTAAATATCACCATAGTTTTTCTATAACTGCACCTTATAATTTATACCTGTATCTGCACTTGCTGCTATTGCACTTCTGCTTAGACCTAAACTGCATTTCGTTGCCTTGTACTTGTACATGGGTAATGACAATAAAGTTGAATCTAATCTAATCTAATCTAATTAATTATCAAATAATTTTTTAATAATTAATTAACTTTTTTTGGAACAAATATTGCGATTTTTGTTTATGATTTTGGCAGCTGTTTTTGCTTTTTCAAACGCTCTACATACACACATTCTACATGTATTCAGTGCACAAGAAGTGCAGAACAAAACATTTCACAATGAAATAACAGTATTCAGTTTAATAAATAAAACTGTAGTAAAGTTGTATTAAAAACATACAACATGAAGAAATAAAGATGAACTAACCTCAATTCCAGTCAGAACAATAAATAAAAACTAACGTAAATTAGGGGTGGGCGGATCGATCCTAATATTGATAGTATCGATACCAACGTTGGTATTGATATCGTATCGATAGTAGCCTTCAAAGATCGATACTTTTATTTAATTTACGCTAAAGTACATTGCTCCTGTTTCATAAAAGAACGGACATGTCTCTAAACACTCCACTCCTTTTATATCTCGTATGCACTGTTGTTCCTCTCTGCTCTAGTCGTCCTTTCATCACGTGACTCAGCAGCGCCAAAGCGTGAGCACTTTTAGCTGTATGAGATGACTGAAAGAAAGAGGAGCGCTGTTTGGGGGGATTTTACTGCAGTAAACGAAAATATTGCAAACTGTGATGTTTGTAGAAAGTCTATAAATACGAAAAAGAGAACGCCGAGCTGCAAAAAAGGAGAGAAGAGGAGGCAAATCCTCCAGACAGACCCACAGCAGTGCCAGACCTGAGACAGAGGTCACTGGCCGAGTCATTTCGGAGAGGCAATGAATATCCAGGTAGCTAGCTACAGTGATGAAATTAATATTTGAGTTATTAAAAAAAAAGAAGCAAAATTAATACTTTGTCATACTTGAACTTGTTACTTTCATCATCAGGCTAATTAAATATCGCCAATATATTCAGCACATTAAAACCTGCTATCTATAAGAATTATTTTGGAATTTTAAAATAAACATGATTAGAACAGTAGGTGTTTCACCAGCTAAAAGAGGATTTTAAGACAGTTATCTTTTGCTGTAGTGTGTTAGTAGGAAAAAACACTTAAAAGCAAACCCCAGACTGAAGCAAAGTTTTTAAAAAAATCATTGTTCTCTAATAATAAGTTTGTGTTTGCAAATCCAAATTGTTACAATAATAAAATTGTTTTTATTCAGCTTAAAAGTGTTCAAAAATTGTCCTGGGTTTTAACATATGCATTTAATTATAGCTGCTTTGAGAGCAGTCAACTCAAATTATCACACACTGTTCTCCCCTACAGAAAATGACATTTAGGTTCAAATGCATGCTTTTTAATGTAAAAGTATCGATACTGGCCCTGTATTTACTTGGTATCGGATCGATACTAAATTTTAACCAATTCTGATTGGTTAATTAAAATCATGTGCACAATTAAGAATGTGATCAAAAATCATTATAAATTAATAAATAAAATTGCAGCCTTTCTCGATTTAAAAATTGCATGTGCTTAAATCACGTTTTTTTTTCTTCTTTTTTTTAGCGACTGCGATTAATTGCACAGCCCTATTACCATGTTTGCTATTTTTGCGCAGTTTTTAGTGTGTTTGCTGTTGCAGTGTTTGCTGTTTTGGCAGATGGTGTAGTGTTTGCTGTATTTTATTTGTTGTTTTTGTTGAATCATGCAATGTTCACTGGTTTTAGAGTTTTTCTTTCAGTATTTTGTGTTTTCGCTGTGCTTGTATTTGCTGGTTTGCAGCAGTTGGTGTAAAACATTTTAGTTTTTGGTGTATTTTCCAGTGTTTGGTGTGTTTTGCAGCCTTTGAGCACAGTTAAAAGCAGCTATATGCTAATAAACAGTATGTAAAACACAGTAATGCAGGTCCAACATTGGGAAAAGTCAACATGTATGCTGGGAAGCATATTAAGGTCAGTACCAGCAGGGGCATTGAGTATCCTGTAGTGTAGAGCTAATAAACTGCACTGAAAAGCATCTGTGATTTCATGTAAATCAATATGCAAATATTTCATTTGAAACAAACAGACTCTCAAATGTGAACAAACTTCCACTGAAGTCCAGAAAAACATTAAAACGAGGAAGTGACATCAAAAGGCCATTGCAGGCCATCATCAGTTAAAATGATATGTTATTAGATAATTAATGCATTAGGACTCATTTAACTAATACCAATGTATAGATTACTTAATGTCTGAATCATATGAAGTGATCATTAATAAATGGTTTCATGATAATCTGTGCGTTAATCATTAATTAATGCACATCCACCTCTGTATACATACACCTCCTTACTGTATCTGCTGGTGTTTAGAATCATTCTGTCCTGCTCTAATTGTATTAATGACTGGCTGGATGTGATCAAATGTGACTGATCCAAAAACCATCAACTCAGAGAAACTGATCTACAGCCAGTATTTGCTTGCTTCCCCCCGGTGTCACAATAAACTGAATATAATATGTGAATGTATGTGAGAATTACATTTGGGTTTTGGTTTGTTTGGCTCAGATTGAGGATGTACTGTAAAGGCTCGTACACACCGGGACGCTTTTTATTTGCGTTTATCGTCAGCGTTTTACGAGATGTTTTTCTGCATTCAAACCCAAGCGATTTTCACTGGCGTCAAGCAGAAGAGTATGCACAATCACTCCTCACCGTTAGGTGGCGCTTAATGAAAACAGAACTAAATTGAAATTCACCCTCGAATCCTAATTCTTCCGCTATTCCTCTCCACAACATTTCCCTTTTGTCGACATTTCTGTAGTCGATGTCTTGTTTATCATTCAGCACTTTTTGTTCGGGTACCAGTGCAATAAGCAGCTCCACGTTCCTATCGCCTCTGGGCATCTTCTTCAATGTGCGCTCGCATTGACAGTTTTGCGCTTGAGCGCCTCCAAGGGGTGTTTACTGTAACTTCAGCAGCTCCGTACACGTGAACAAAAGTGCCAATCTGATTGGTGGAGAAGGTTTTGACGCGGGGCATCAAAACAAAAAAGCATGAGGCGTTTGGCAATATAATAGCATCATAACACAAGTACACTCTTTAAAAGAACACATACTATTTTGTTAAGAATATTCTATTTAATTTAGTCATTTTAATAATTTTTTTTGTTGTTAACATTTATTATTATTTGTTTTGGATATGCGTTTTCATATTCTGATTCCAATGCCTGATTATTAAATTATTAAAATGCAAGGTAAAGTGTAACAGAGGCTGTGATCTCTGCTCCCAGATCTATTTTCAGTTGTCAGACACCCACATCAAAATATACTTTATTAATTTATTGTAAATACTGACACTGACGCCTCCAATAGAGATAATGAGGTTGGCCAATCAACTAAAATGTGTCAAGAATTGTTTTTTACGTATGGGCGATATATATTGCATCACCAAAAATTATTGAGGTCATGTCCATGTATTGTGCGATAAGTCGATATACTGACTATTGTGACAGGCCTACCATTTGGGCACGCGCTGATTTTCAAACAGGCAAAACAAACACAGACGCAGGGGAGGAAGACAGTGACTGTGTTTACATGGACATCAGTCATCCAATTATTTGCCAAATTGTTAATTTGTCGACTTTAACAGCAGTTTGGCACTTTCACTTTTATCCAGGGACATTTCCTGCATGTCCCCCGTGACAAACCAGATGTCAGAAAGGGCTAAGAGAGCGATTTTAATGGAATGTTTAATACCGTGCGGCGTATGAGAGAAATAAAAACCCTCCGCATTTCTCAGCAACTCAGATGCACTCGGTAAGCAGCGCCAGAAAGTGTGTATACACTATCCTGTCACAAAATGCGGTGAAAATTCTACACGAAAGTAGAGTAACGTGCTGTAAACTCACAGTTCTAATCATTTTGACTAAGGTCTGTGTTTAAACACTGAAAGAGTCCTGCTGAAGATACGAACTAACTTTGCCTCTGAATAAACAAACAAAGAGCACTGATCGCTTACCATATCTGTAGCGGCGTCTGTTTTAAAAGGAGACGAGCGGCAAATCCAGATTTCACCATTTCCAGACGTGGAAAGCTCTCGGGAGGAAAAAAAAAAAAGTTTCTTACAGAGGCATTTCTGCTGAGCGCTCGTGGGAGTCCAGCTGCGCTCTCATAGCGGGAAATGTAAACAAAACCTTCGTTGCAGCACATAAACACAACACTGGCGACCTGTGTCTCCAAACAATCCTTATTCTTCCACTTGCTTTGGCAACACAACGTGCATCTCTGACGTCTGGACACTGCAACAGGTACAAACAATCCTCGAAGCTATCGTGCGTATTAATGAAGCTGCGCCGCATACACAATAGAGCGCGCTGATTGGTTTGAACCAAGTCTTTCTCAGAAATTAATGCCGCACACTCAGAGACGTCACAATGCACTCTGCGGTACAGACATCCACTCTCCACGCTGGAGTACACGTATGGATCTCATCGGCGTGACGCAGCTTCAAAAATTCATTTCATACCGGAAGAACAAATTTGCTGGAAATAACGCGAAAACAACCAATTTTCACTCTTTAGCGAAAGAGTCCTTATAGTGTTTATAGCAGCGCGGGACACATATATGACTGTCAACAGCTCAACACATGTGTTTTGATGTTTCATGACCCTTTAAGTTTGCTTTGTCTGTGTGTTAAAGTTTTAAAGTAAATCCAGAATAAAATATAGCTGCCAGCAGCAATTATCGGGGCCAAGCAGCGCATCGGCCACATCATAAACACGCATGGCAACAAGCTACAGAGCAACGGGAAAATTCCATAACTTTTTTTCGGTCTGAACCGAATTTCATTTGGTACCGTACCGTACTGTACCACTCAGTGGAAACGGGCCAAAATAAAGCATCTGTGCTGTGAGAAGTGCTCCTCATATGATTTGTGAGCGACCCGTACAGCTTTACTGTAGACATTTCCTCAAGCGAGAGTGACGTCCACTGAAACTTTCTGTCGTACTCCACTCCCACCAAAAGAGTACCCTTTAGCAGTGGAAACACAAACCTGATAAAGGTGACCCGTTCCGTACCGTACTGTACCACTGAGTGGAAACGGGCCATAAATCGAAACTATCAAGTCTTTCAGGCGTACATGAAATATGTGTGTGTTGAAGTTTAGAAATTAAATCAAATTAAAAACAGCACAACAGAAAGTGTTTCTATGGGTAAAATAACTAGAGTTGACTGACACCTAAAACACGAAATCCTGGAGAGCAAAAACAAGAGAAGAAAATGCTATTGTTGAGGGAGAATTTCATGTGTAGCCAGTATGAAAATATTTTATTTTGAAACATACTCCCTCTCCACCCAAATGAACACACTTCCACAGAAGTCCAGAAAAACAGGTGAATGAGGAAGAAAATGAGAAAGGTCTTTGTTTAGAGGATTAAACAAATGATGTGACGTGCTGAACGACGGATGAGTGCAGAAATAGAATAATCACACAGTCTGAAGCTGCAGAAACATCAGACTGAGGACAGAAACACACCACCTCTGAGGTAAGAACTACTCACATCTGCATTATATACACACAAACACACTTCTGACATCTGTTGATTCTCTTATTGATTGTGTGTTCTGCATTTATGTTTCTCTTTTACCTGCTGAATGGTTTACTCTAGAATATACCTGATTGTTTATCTATTTTCTCTTCCTCAGAAATGGCTCAAACTCTATATTTCCCTCTTCTCCTCATTGGTGAGTGTGTTTGTAGTTTTATTGATGGTTTATAGTTTCATCAGGTTTGACTCTGTTCTGAAGAGCATTAAAGCAAAGTGTCTCTTTCACAGCTCTCTGCTCCGTATCTGAATGTGTTCAGCGTCAGTATCACTTGATAAATGAGGGGAAGAACTGGACTGAAGCTCAGAGATACTGCAGAGAGAATTACACAGATCTGGCCACCGCTGACAACATGAACGACACGATCCAGCTGATGAAGAGTGCGAATAATGGAGGTGTTGAGAATATCTGGATTGGTCTTCAGAGGACAAGTGTTTATACATGGCATTGGTCTTCAGGTGATCCTGCGCTCTTTCTGAACTGGGCGTCTGGACAACCAGCCGGCGGTGATGATTGTGCCGTTATAAGAAACAGGCAGTGGTTTGTTGGGCTGTGTAGTGACACTTCATTCTTCATCTGCAACAACAGTGAGTACAAACTCCTATTAAAAATAATGGAATTATACAAGTAAATGTGATGTGTTAAGGGAATACATTTTCATTTATGGAAAACTAATAGTGTGATAGTCTATGTTGTTTTACTAATAACAATATGAAATACTGTAGGCCCACACGGAATCTGTGCGCGTAGTTTTAGCCCATCACTGATTCGGCTTATTTACTGGTGTAAATTCGTATTTATTCAGTTTTTAAATTAATTTCAGTAATAATATTGACTAATATGAAAATATTCATATGATTTATTTACAAAACTGTTTGTAAAGTACTACTTTCTGTCTTTTAGTAGAGATTTTATATGAGAGACTTGCTTTCTTTACCAAATAAAGTGGATCTATTAGGATTTGCATAGTAAACATTAAATATAAGTTTAAAAGGTATTACTTTTGTTTCATATAAAATGCATCACATTATTCCATGCTTGTATGTTTAAACAGTAAAATAGCACATTTGTTGAAATATACTGCATGAGTGTAACACTTCAGTTCTTTGTTCAATTCACACCATGACAAATCAAACCAATAAAAATTAATTTCCCCATTTCTTTGGCATGCCTCACCAACCAATAACTGTTTCTCATATTAATTTTCAATTCTACAAATTTGGATTGCTGCATTCGGATCAGATTAAAAAAAAAAAAAAAAAAAAACTTTTAGAAAATTTAGCATGTCGTTAGTCAGGACACGTCAGTCAACCTTGCTTCAGCTGATAATTCAATTCAATTTTTCAATTCACCTTTATCTGTATAGCGCTTTTACAATGTAGATTGTGTCAAAGCAGCTTCACATAGAAGGTTATAGTAAATTGAAAGTGTCAGTCCAGTTATTAATATTCACTACTTAGTGTCCAAACACAGAAGAGTAATCCATCGGTGCGCAGCTCTAGCTGCAGTCTAGGCGCCGGAGGTTGGAGAACTCGAGGCTCGTCTGTCCTTGGAGGGTCACAGGAATCCGTCTCTTGCTTGCTACTCCGCCAAGCAGCTGCTCAGGATACAGCCTGGTCCAGGATTATGGAGCCTTGGAATCGTCTCATCGCAGGTCTGGATCGCAACCGTGACGCTGCAAAGTCTCAGGGGGCCACGGGATAGGTATCCCGAGTGACATGATAGTCAAGCTCTCTATGCCGTGCACCAATCCAATTCTGACATCCACCAAAGCAGTCTACTTGAATCCTATTTCTGGTCTCTCTTCGGTACTTGGCTGCTCACCAATTCTATGTGGCAAAAATTTGCATGACGATTCAAAATGACTGCCAAAGTGGTAAACACACTAGATACTGTACTATGCAATGGAAAAGCAAGGGTGATGCTTCCCTGATTTGACTGCTAATTTAAGTTGCAACATGCTTGTTGTATCAGACTGCTGCCCATAAAGATCCCATCAGGGTTTTGAATGGATATGGATATCTATTACAAACAAACTGTGCAATGAATAATATTTACCTGAGTATGTGTACTTTTAAAAGCGATAGGGCTCTGTTATTCACTGGTTTGTTACACTCAGAAATATACAAATGTCAATTTTGCTTTGCATATTTTATACAGAGATTTAGGTTGCCTGGAATTTCAGTGAATTTGCATAAATCGAGCAATGCCCATCCTCTTGCGCATCCATCTTTCACTCTCATTGCTTTCCTGCTCAACTTGCAATCTCCGAATGCTCCATTCCAGCAAACTGTGCTTAAGATATATACATTGTACAGCAGGGCTATTCAATTAGTTTGTCATGGGGGCCAGTTCATAAAAAGCATCTTAAACGAATGGCCGGAGAGGTATGACTATATGAGTGAGGACACAACGGCATATGTTGCATTTTTGCTCCTTAAGACACCCACGTTGGCTTTCTCTACATTAAAATTTATGTTAATATGTTGTGTTTTGAAACTACATAACATCACTGCATTGTACTGTAGGGTTTTTTTTTAACAAACATTCAAATGTTACATTTCAAAGCACAACAAAAGCAGTGCATCGTTTAAGTCGGCTTCTGCTACATGCAAACACATTCATATGTTTTGAACTGCATAACAATTATGGATGCAACAATTATAGATGTTGGTTGTACGATTATAGTCTGAGGAATAATCATGGTTTCATGGTGATCACGTCTAATGTAAATTTAAGCTTTATATTAGGCAGGCCTAAGTATTTAGATTAACTGTTGTTATCATCTGCGTTCATACACTCTCAGAAATGAAGCTACAGGAGCTGTCACTGGGGCAGTGCCTTTTCAAAAGATACATACAGTATTAGTACCTGAAGGGGCTATAATGGTACCTCAAAGGTACTTTTTAGGCACATTTGGGCACTAATATGCACCTGTGAGGTACCCCTGTGGACTCTTTGGGTATATGTACCTTTTGAAAATGTACTGCCCCAGTGACAGCTCCTGTACCTTTATTTCTGAGAGTATAAATCCATGATCATTTTAATAATAATTCGTTTTACATATCTTTTGTTTACATTGCACTGAAAGCCACGCACAACCTACAGCATAAGATGTTTTCTACTGCGTGCGCCCGGAAAGCCGTGAGCGCGTTGCTCCACTTGCGAGCGCACATAGGCGTATTCTACATTAGAAATAACAAACCTGCGCTCAGAAAGTATGTGATGTTGGAACGGCCTGCCGCTCCCGTGTGCGAGCGTATTGGCCTCGGCGCACAAGCTCGGAACTTTAACTAATGCACAGGTGGCAAAACTTCATTTAATTGCAGCAGTTTCGTTCCGTGCAACAGAAACACGCAATTGAGGAGCCTTTACGATTAATCGACCGCGATATCAGTGCATTGTACAAAAGGCATTTTCTACACATATCCAAATGTTTTCGGCTGCCCGCTCCACTCACCTAATGTCAGGTGACTCACGCTCTGCACAGCCTTCAACTGCAGCTTGTGCTGTATTGAACAGACACTTCATAACACTTCTTAACTATAGCAGCCGTTTTTTGAAATGAACTAAATTTATTTCTGATGTCTTGGTCACTCTAATTGGAGGGCCAGAACAAATTGCTTTGGGGGCCGGATTCTGCCCGCAGGCCACTAATTGAATAGCCCTGTTGTACGGCATCAATTAGGTTAAAGGGTTTTGTAAGTGTACCAGCCACCAGCACCAACAGCAGAGTCCAGTTATGGGCGAAGGTCTTCTGCGTGTTGTCTTTCCTTGTGATTCTGTAAAAATCATTTATCATTTGTTTATAATTTGACTCCAATTTTAAGTGATCTCTAAGCAGTTTCCCTTTTGTATTCTTGTCACGCTCCTCAAGAAAAAATAAACAATAGAACAAGGATCCAGATGCAAGGTCTTTTAATCCATTTTGGAATAAGGCTGTAACATAAAAAAAATATGGACAAGGTGAAGCGCTATGAAAACCTTCCGAATGCACTGTATATGAAAGCACTATCTTACAGGAGAAAACCCCTGAAGTAAGAGCACTGTAGTGTGCAGCATTATGTCAGAGCTTTGATAAAAATCACCAATGACTAAAAAGACATGGCACTTCAGATTTTAACTGGGGCCAGTGCCTCTCATTGTGGGGTTTATTTATAAACTAATTTCGAGAGGATCATGTGCTTATGATTGAACACAGCTGGTACCACATCAGCTCTGCATATTGCACCAATCAGACGAATCCTTACACACTATAAATTACCAGAGCTTCCCACTCTGGTCATCTTCGTCTTGAAGAATCCCCCGTTCCACCCCAACTCCTCCCCTTCTCCCTTTCCCACCTCTTGCTGACCCCCCCCCCCATGGGTCTACTCCCCCAGAGTGCCCCAGAGCCCTACTCCTGCCCCGCAGGAGTCAATCACCCCCCCCCCTCCCCCCTCCCCCGGCCAATAGTGAAAATCTTCCTTTTGCTCCTTTACTCCTTTCTTCTTTCGCATAAGCCCTCACTCACCAAGCTCAGACTCCCCCGGAGTCTCCCCGAGCTAGGACTCCCCCGGAGTCCTGTCTAGTCCACCTCCCTCAGGAGTCTCCACCGACCCCTCCCTTCCCAGATTCCTGTGGGAGGCCAAAACTACAGCTCTAACTCCCACAGAGTCGCCCCCAGAGCTCTTGACTCCCCCGGAGTCAAATATCACCCCACCCCCTCCCGGCCATTATATATATCTCCTCCTTACTATATTCCAGCGTCGAGTTTCTCCGCATCTCCCGTCCTATGTTTCCTAGCGTCGAGTTTCTCCACACCCTCTTACCTTCCTTCCAGAGTTGGATGCTTCCGCTCTCTCCTCCACCCCCACTCTTCCAGCTCCTCTCCCCTTCCCACCTCTAAATCCCAACCTCCTTTCAGCGTCGAGTCACTCCGCTACTTATATCCTTCCTTCTAGCGTTGGAGCCCTGCCCACCCCTGCTCCAACCCCACTGGAGCACCCCTCCCATACGACTCCCCCGGAGTCAACCACAGCCCCTCCCGAGTCTAACACTCAGGCTCTTCCAGAGCATGCTTCCAATTTCGCTCCCCCGGAGCCTCTCTCCCTTCTCCACCTTCAATCTTATATCCAGCAGCCGGATATAGCATTGATCTTAGCAAGTTGGGGAGTTCTTTCAATACGCGGCTGCTGTTCCGAGCTAAAAAGCATTTTGGGGAGTTCTCGAGACTTACCTGAGCTCAAACTCTCCTCTCACCCTTTAAACGGGAGGGAGCCCCGGGCTCAAGGATATTCTGAGCTCAGGGCTCTCTCCCGGGACAGCATGCCAAATACGCTTTATAATCAATCATCAGCTAAGTGTGAACTCTTGAAGTGGGGTTTATTTATAAACTAATTTCGACAGGATCACGTGCTTATGATTGAACACAGCTGGTACCACATCAGCTCTGCATATTGCACCAATCAGACGAATCCTTACACACTATAAATTACCAGAGCTTCCCACTCTGGTCATCTTCGTCTTGAAGAATCCCCCGTTCCACCCCAACTCCTCCCCTTCTCTGATAGGGCGGCACGGTGGCCCAGTGGTTAGCACTGTTGCCTCACAGCAAGAACACCGCTGGTTCAGCCTCTCCCTGGGCCAGTCGGTGTTTCTGTGTGGAGTTTGCATGTTCTCCCCGTGTTCGTGTGGGTTTTCCCCGGGTTCTCCGGTTTCCTCCCACCGTCCAAAAAACATACTACATAAGTAAATTGACTACTTTTAATAAGCATCTTAAAGCAACTCTAGTTAAGATATATCTCAGCACATTCACAAGCGGGGGGAGTTCTCGAGACTTACCTGAGCTCAAACTCTCCTCTCGCCCTTTAAACGGGAGGGAGCCCCGGGCTCAAGGATATTCTGAGCTCAGGACTCTCTCCCGGGACAGCATGCCAAATACGCTTTATAATCAATCATCAGCTAAGTGTGAACTCTTGAATTGTTGATTTTGACAGTGTGAATTGAGCAAAAAAACTGCAAAGTGCTTCACAGACCAGTATAAATATGTTCAGTATACTCCACACATGCAGTAGTATATTTCAGCACATGGACATTTTGAAAAGATTAGAACTGAATATAACTCACATAATTATTTATGTGCATAGATTTATTGTGTACATATTTTAACGTTATAATGATCTAAATGTATAAAATATAGTATAGTGGTTCATTATGATTCTGTACATGCTTATGTCAAGGCAAGGCAAGTTTATTTATATAGCACATTTCATACACAGTGGCAATTCA
>CAIGQQ010030960.1:255345-266903 GCA_903798035.1 Danio albolineatus | reverse complement strand
TCAAAAACAACACGCAGAACAAACACTGTGGAGGAATTTGTCATGTCGGACATGTAGAGCAGGGATGGGCAAACTTGATCATCTAGGGCCAGTGTCCCTGCAGAGCTCCAACACTAATCAAACACACTAATCAGTGTCTTCAAGATCACTAAAAAAAGCTTCAGACAGGTGTGTTTGATTAGGGTTGGAGCAAAACTATGCAACACACCGGCCCTCCAGGATTGAGTTTGCCCATCCTTGCATGTAGAGTCAACTGGATTGCGTGTGTTTGGAGGATCTGCTCACCTTCATGACATACAAAAGGAAACTGAAAGTCACAAGGGATGTCATTCCATTGTCTCTGAGCATACGAATAGATAGATGTACAGTTTTCTTGACCTCCTTGATTATTTGGTTCAACACTATACCAGTATCTGAATGAGGAGTTGCTCTGATCTGACCACTGCCATGAGTCTCTGAACAGACCGATCCAGACTGCAGATCCAGATAAGCTCCTGTCATTAATGAACTTCTCCAGCTGTTGACTCTCATTCTGGTTCCTCACAGTGACCAGATCAATGTGATTCTGTCTGCAGTAACTCTGAGCATCTCTCCAGTTCTTCATCTGATTGACAAACACCAGTCCTCTGCTCACTTTAAATAAAGAAACACATTTAAATCAATGAATAAAAAAACAGCAACAGTGAAAAACAGAAACATAGAAATAATCAGAAATGCTTGTGTTGCTAATGGAGTGAGTTGTTATCAAAGAGCCCCTATTATACATTAAAAAGGGTCATATTTTGGTTTTGGGGGTCTCCAACAGCAGGCTGATATGCATGAATGGTCAAAAAACACGTTCATTGTCTTATAATTTGCATTTATTTTTACCTCATTATCCCAGTCACTCCTATATGAATCGTTCAGCGATTCATTTGTTCCGAAACCCCTCCTTAGCGCGATGCTAAACTGCGCTGATTGGACCGATGACCCAGTCTGTTGCGATTGGTCGACAGCGTTTTGCGTGAAAGAATGCCCACCACGGCTTATCAATATTGAAGTAGTCATAATGTGTGCGTGAGCATATCTGCCAACACTTGTTTTTCCCAGGAGTCGCCCGTATTACAGACACCTCACCCCCGAAACTAACCCCCCGGTATATCTCCCAGCATTTCACTCTATTCTTAACCATAAGTAAAAACAGCGACACACATGCAGTATTAATGCACACAGCAGCAAAAGCTGAACCATTATGAAACAGGACCGGCGCATGTGTGTAGGAGAGCTGATGTAGCCATAGCAACGACAAACAGCAGAGGAACACGAGCTCACAAACGCATTTTAATCAGTAAACAAAGCGGCACGCGTCGTGTTTACAACATGATTTTAGACGCGATTAAGTTAACCAGATACTCAAGTTAAGATACCCAAGAGAATACAAGTTAACCAGATTTAATTGCACTTACTCACGCTTGTTGGATGGAGGGTGCAGGCCAGATTCACCGTCAGGCCACCAGGAAATGTCCCGGTGCTCCCTATGGCCAGTCCACCCCCGCATACTAGGGATGGGCGGATCGATCCTGAAGTATGGATATTTTCGATACAGGGAATGTATCAAAAGCATTGATCCTTAAGTAAAAGTATCGATCTTTTCTGGGGGGTTTTCTTACTGAGTAAAATATCTCAATAATTATAGTACCACATATTATATAAATATTTACTTAATAGGGAACACAAATGGGAACTATAATATCCTTCCGCTGTATCTCCGCTAATGGGTCAGCGTTAGCTCACGACTCAGTAGTACAGACACCACACACACACACACACACACACACACACACACACAAACCCCAGCGCAGGTTGTAAAACTTTGGCAGAATCCTTTAAGAAATCCGGTCATTGTCCAGCTAACCAAGTGGAAATTATTTTACAAAAAGTGGAGTCGAGTTCAACACAGACAGCCAGTTTATATTAAGTTTTACCTGATATGTTCATATGAACACACAGATGCACACACTGTAAATATAATATGCTGAGGGGGAATCATTATATATGATTCTTTGTAATATTAATATACCAGAGCTGAGGGGGAATCCTACTCTAAATTCTGTCATTTATGTAATTTGCGTAAATTGGCATATATCAGATTTCTGTTACATTTCACAGGGTTCAGAATAATCGACTGTAGACCACTCAAAAGACTAAGTAGTTTAGTTTAAATAGTTTTAAATAAACTTGTTCATCAAATAAATACAAAGTTCAGGTACACATAATAACTGGGAGAGATCTACTTTTTTAATTAAACAAGGTTTCTGCAGTGTATTGTTTTCATCATATATGGTGCCATGCAATTATAGTTCTGTTATTTAAATAAATGTAAAAAGGAATCATGTGTTTTGTGTTTTATTGAATAATAATAATAATGATAATGGTGATGATAATAATAATTATAATATAATAATAATTATAATAAAGGTGATAACCATTTTTTAAAATCACTATAAAATATTTAATTAAAGTATCGGTATCGATATCGACGATACTTGTCTTGAAATACTTGGTATCGAATCGGAAACAAAAATATTGGTATCGCCCATCCCTACTGCATACATCAATAGTCTTTGCTGATCCTTCCTTTACCAAACAGTCGACGAATCCTCCGCTGTAAGCGTGTAGATTTCAGAAGCACTCCTCAGAGGGAACACAGCACAAGGCTGGGCTATAATGCATTTTTGCAAAATTAAACCTCAACCACTGACTCTTCACAGTCTCATCTCTGGTTCATCTGCACACTTCCAGTAATATCCAGCTGAGCACATGTTTGCTATAGTGCTCTTCTCTGTGTTGCCAGATGTAGCTGACTGATTCCAGTCCAAACCCTCTCCAAAAGGTTTTTACCTGCACAATCAAATTCAAAACCGCCCAATCTGGCAACCTTTGCTCACCGCTGTTGTTTGTGGGCGGTGTTGGGGGTTTCGAATCTCCCTGGTCTGCGTGCGCACAAATGGGCGGGGCTTAAGTTTTGTGTTCACGTCATGCCGAAACGGCTAAAGACTCGTAAGCACAGCGATTCGTTTGAGGAACTATGAGTCGAATCTTTTATAAATGAATCAATAGTTTTAAACACTGTGCAATTTCAGATTTAAGCCTCAGCTGGACATTTCACTTCACTTAGAGCTTTGGTAAACACTGATAAAGATCATTCTCACTAACACATAATAGGGGCTCTTTAAAACTACTGAGATCTGCCAAAATAGAACATCAGGAATACACATATAATACACAGATTTATTTAAAGGGCCATGAAACCCACTCTTTGGTTCAAATCTACCACAGAATTTTGCAAAAATTGCTCCATGATGGGCGTGGACCGCTGCGAGCAGAGGGAGGAGTGGCCGTGGCCGGCAGTGCAGGGGAAAAAGAGGGGAGCAAACAACTGTTGTCAGTCGCCTCACAAAATAAGACACAAACCAAGAGGACACCCAGAAAGAAACAGTAAGTAATTAAATACTACATTTAATATTAATAATTTCATACACACATAACCACAATCTGTTCTATCATTATAAAGATAATGGTGTTTATATAAACACTATACATGAGGAGGACTTCTCTCCTGCTCAATCCCCGGGTCTGAATGCAGACACAGTGGATAGCTGTGCAGCAGGTCTCCTGCCCCGTCTATTCCAACCATTAGCGCTGCTGGTAATCTGGAGGATTTCACACGTGTAAACACAGCAGCACGCATATAGGCGAGGAGGCTGAATGGCCACCATTCTCCAATTCTAATACAGCTCTCCTCACTAAAATGCCTGCTGCAAACCAACAGCTTTGCTGTATCAAGCCTGACAGAATTGCAGGAAAAACATGCAACAAACCCCGTGGATCATGGAAACGAACACATACGACTGGTGCCGTGCAGACGTGATTGCACCCAGTCATTGGGTCTCACAGCTTGGCAGGTCAGCCTTGCTTTCAGAAAGCACTCTCATAAATAATTAAGAAGCAGGGTCTTCTAATAGGATAAGAATTCTTCACTATGAATAATAATGAGAAAGCAATGCGTCATCGCTCCACTAGCAGATTCACAATATGTCTTAAACCCGGAAGATGAAGTCAGAGGATGCCACGGTTGCATAGTGGGTAGCACGATCGCCTCACAGCACAAAGGTTGCTGGTTCGAGCCTCGGCTGGGTCAGTTGGCATTTCTGTGTGGAGTTTGCATGTTCTCCCTGTGGTTCCGTGGGTTTCCTCCGGGTGCTCCGGTTTCCCCCACAGATCCATAGACATGCTGTATAGGTGAATTGGGTAGGCTAAATTGTCCGTAGTGTATGTGTGTGAATGAGTCTATATGGATGTTTCCCAGAGATGGGTTGCAGCTGGAAGGGCATCCGCTGCGTAAAACATATGCTGGATAAGTTGGCGGTTCATTCCGCTGTGGTGACCCCTGATTAATAAAGGGACTAAGCTGACAAGAAAATAAATGAATAAATGGATTTGTCCAGTTGTCTTCCTGGAGACTTTACTCTTCAGTACAACAGTAACACTAAAACTCAGACATCGAGAAAATGTATTGCCTAATATATCACGCTTTCTTGAATAATGCCACATCTATTTATCTTTAATAGAGGTTTGTACTCACTGTTGTAGCAGATGAAGGATGAGGTGACACTACAGGGCCAAACATACCACTGTCCATTACTCATATAGGTACAATCATCACCGCCGGCTGGTTCTCCAGATGCCCAGTTCAGAAAGAGCGCAGGATCACCTGAAGACCAATGCCATTTATAAACACCTGTCTTCTGAAGACCAATCCAGACATCCTGATAAACTCCATTTTTCACACTCTTAATCAGCTGGATCGTGTCGTTCATGTTGTCAGCGGTAGCCAGATCTGTGTATTTCTCTCTGCAGTATCTCTGAGCTTCAGTCCAGGTCTTCCTCTCATTTATAAAGTGATACTGACGCTGAACACATTCAGATACGGAGCAGAGAGCTGTGAAAGAGACACTTTGCTTTAATGCTCTTCAGAACAGAGTCAAACCTAATGAAACTATAAACCATAAATAAAACTACAAACACACTCACCAATGAGGAGAAGAGGGAAATATAGAGTCTGAGCCATTTCTGAGGAAGAAACACAACATGATTTACAATCATTAAGACAACATTGGTTTAAGACTGTAGATGTGAGTAGTTCTTACCTCAGAGGTGGTGTGTTTCTGTCCTCAGTCCAATGTTTCTGTCTGCAGCTTCAGACTATGTTATTATATCTGCTCTCATCCGTCATTCAGCACGTGACTTAATTTACCCTTTTTTTGCATACCGAACATCCGTGAAATAATAATATATATATATATACAAACATAATAATAAATAATTCTGAAATGTTAAATATAAACTATGGAAAAATATTTTAAACGTAGTTTAAATTTCAGACCTAATCTGCTGTTTTATTATTTGTATAACTTGGAGAATATTCCTATTAGCTTTTGTATCACATTTGTTTATTACACAAAAAACCCTGTTCATATTTCACTTCCTCCATATTGATTTTCTGTCCTCTTCTTTTCCCATATTTGCATGCTGACACCAGTGTCATTCAAGACCAGTCACGAATAGGGACATTGATCAAAATATTATTTACATACAAACTTTCATGACTTACTGTATGCTTCATTGGTCACAAATAAATAACTACTGTGATGTAATAACAGGGTTTTCGATGTTATAACAGGGGTGCCCAAACTTTTTTTAAATGAAGGGGCAAACACCAAATACCACTGAGAGCCATGAGCCAAAATTAAATTTACCTGTAACGAGGACGTGACACTGACAACGGATGTGTGGATCAAATGCAGGTTTATTAGAATGGTCAGGTAAGCAATGGTCAACACAGGGGCAAACAGATGTATACAGGCAATCCAGAATCGTAGTCAAAATAACTGGCAGATGGTCAGAGGCAGGCAGCAGACAGGAGTACAACAAGAAAACAAGGCGAGGGTCCAAAACCCGGCAAAGCAAGACAAAGGAAACGCGTTGTAATGTCACTGAACGGTAGACAAGACTCAGCCATGGCTGTGTGTTTGTGTATTGACTTTATAGTCCAGGTAATCAGTTCATGAGCAGCATCAGCTGTGGGAGTGTAATCAAACGGTGACTTGGAGCAGGTGTGTGTGTGTTGCATGACTGAATATGTAGTCTGTAACATAACGGATTTGTAGTTCATGTGAACGTGAGTGTTTACCAGCGATCTAAACACCAGTGTTCAGGTCGCTGGTGATCGTGACAGAGCCCCACACGGCTCTGGCAGCCATTGGTAGGACTCAGGTGGCAACTCTTGCCTTTCGTGGGACTCAAGTGGCGGCTCTAGGCATTCGAGGGACTCAGACGGCGGCTCTGGGCATTCGAGAGACTCAGGCAGTGGCTCTGGCCATGTATTTAACCCTCAGTTATTTAAGTTAGGTTTCATTATTAAATATATATGTAACGAGGATGTGACACTGACAACAGATGTGTGGATCCAAATGCAGGTTTATTAGAATGGTCAGGTAAGCAATGGTCAACACAGGGACAAACAGATGTATACAGACAATCCAGAATCGAAATAGAATTCTCTATTTCCAACTGGGGATACTCATCCCGAGGCCCCCAGAGACTATGCAGCGCCACGGATGCGATCCAAGACCCGCGACAAGACGATTCCAAGGCTCCATAATCCTGGACCTCGCTGTATCCCGAGCAGCTGTTTGGCGGAGTAGCAAGCAGGAGACGGATTCCTGTGACCCTCCAAGGACAGACGAGCCTCGAGTTCTCCAGCCTCCGGCGCCTAGACTGCAGCTAGAGCTGCGCACCGATGGATTACTCTTCTGTGTTTGAACTCTCAGTAGTGAATATTAAACAACTCTGAACTGAACTGAACTCAAACATTAATAACTGGACTGACACTTTCAATTTACTATAACCTTCTATGTGAAGCTGCTTTGACACAATCTACATTGTAAAAGCGCTATACAAATAAAGGTGAATTGAATTGAATTATTAACCATTGGTCCTGGTTTTATTTACTTCGCTATTCCTTTAAAGATAGTTGTGTTTTTGTTAAGTATTTGAACTCCACTTTGCACTTTAAGTTATTTAGCCTATAGAGACCCTTATTGTGACAAGCGGCTTGCCGGAAGTGGTCAGGTGCGTGAGCGTGCGGAGATCGGAGAAGTGCATCTAGCACGAGAGAGAGAGCGATCGCTAACACGGATGAATTTCATGGAACTAAAGCTAAATTTAAGGACTTATTGAAGAGTATTTAATGCTTATTTATGTCACGATCACCAGCGATCTCTCCTCTGTCAGAGATCGCTGGTTCACACTTCCGGGAACTACAGATCAGCCAGTTTACAGACTACAACTCCAGTCATGAAGCACACACACACACACACTCCTGCTTCATATCACAACTGATTGCATACACACCACTGGAGGACTGTCATGACTGATTACACTCACTACAAAAGCAGCACACACACGCTCAATCCCTGCAGCAGTATTGTCATCTGTTTGTGACTCGCAACGGTTTTCTTTGTTCCAGTCTTTTTCCGTGTTTTTGACCTCAGCCTTGTATTTGATTATCCTTGCCTGCCACCAGCCTTTGTGATCTCATGCCTGCTTTGACTACGATTTTTGATTTGTCCCCGTGAGATTGCTATACTGTTTTTATTAAAAATCTGCAATTGGGTCCTCGTCTCCCTTGTCGTCGTCACACCATCCACAGACGTAACAATTTAAGTTTGCTTTTGTTGTGTTTTGTCTTCATTGTTTGAACACCTGGTTGGAAGGGAGAACAAGGTAGACGAGGACATTTATAGTCATATTGCTAAATGTTTGTGTTTATGTCTACTTGCTAGTAATTTAAATAGCTATATTTTGTCACCGTTTTTGTCATATATTTGCAGTATTGTTGCCAAGTTTATTGTTTTGTCTTATTATTTCATCTTTATTCAGTACATCTTTTCTATTTGTGTTTATCCATCTGTTCTTAGCTCATACGGTGTTGTACAGTCTATAAGGACGGCAATCGTAATAATAAAGGCATAAAAGGAGGACAGTGCAACATCAGTGCATAAGTTAAATCCTTTAATCATCCAACAGGGCTGTTACAGGCCATTTGAGGAACTCAGGTGGCGGCTCTGGGCATTTGAGGCACTCAGGCAGCGGCTTTGGCCATTCGAGGGACTCAGGCGGTGGCTCTGGCCATTCGAGGGATTCAAGAGGATCTGTCACCTGCCATACGAGGGATTCAGAGATTTCTGGTGCCCGCCATTCGAGGGATTCAGGGTAACCACTATGTGAGCCGGAGGGCTTAAGAACTGGAGTAAGACGATTATCATGTTACTGAGTTGGGCAGCAAGCCCTGTCGCCAGCAGATTGTATGGTCTATCTATCAGCTGTGGGAGTGCAATCAAACGGTGACTTGAAGCAGGTGTGTGTGTGTTGCATGACTGAATATGTAGTCCATAACATGACGGATTTGCAGTTCATGTGAATGTGAGTGTTTTTCAGCGATCTATGGTGTTTAGATCGCAGGTTATCGTGACAATAACAAACTATTTTACATTAAAGTTGCCATGGGTAATTTTCTAATTTCATAATATTTAAAAATAAATAGAAAACATTATTTTGAATCGTATCAACTAATGCAATACAACTTTTTAATTATAACTTATTGCAGTACAATCATAAACAGTCACATTTATAACACAGTGGAGTTCAATGCTGAATACACAAGTCAAGCAGAATTGGCTGTTACAACCGGCTCAAAGTTGTAACATAAGAGAGACAATGCAGACCAGGTTAATTGAAAAGACAAACTGGCGTAAGTAACAAAAGTATTTAAAGCAATCAAAGTCAGTATAAATGAAAGGCAATAGTGAAAAGTTTGTGCATGGTAGTGAACTCAGCTCATGGTCCAAAACAAAACAAAACAAAATAAAATAAAATAATCAAAACGCCAGGCAGGAAGGTTCGGCTAATTGATCTCTCTTCTCATGTCAAATGTTGGACTCTTTATAGGCACCACATAATGGGTCTCAGGTGAGATGACCCACCCACTAATCAGCAACCATGCAGGCTCTGCAAATTTACTGTGAGTTTCACTTCCAATAACCATGAGCATAAACTCGGTCCAGTTGCTGTTCCCAAGTATCTCTGCAAACAACTATACATTGTCTGTTACAGCCGGCTTGCTCCCGACAGCACCATAAAAAGGATCAGATACACAAAAAGATATATAATGAAATAAACATTAATTAAAGGGAATAACAAGGTATAACAAACTGACTAGGGATTTGAAATAAATGAGAAATCAACTGAAATTCTCTCATCAAAATACAACACAAAAAACATAAGACGGCGAAACAAGAGTTGGAACAAAAATGACCTCTCTGGGGAATAATTTTCCACCAGAGGAAGTGCTGTTGTTCACAAAAAAATTCAAATATATACATCCTCCACCCATAAATTAACTAATTAACTGTGATGTCACACTGCAAGGCCACCGAAAGGTAAGAAAAGACAGGGTTGTAACACGTCTAAATAAACTGCACAACCCGATTCATTAATCTTTAAAACACTGCTGGCTCGTTTCGCAATCTGAAGCTCCTTACAGAATAAGAGTATAATCCTGAAGTCACAAATGCAGTAATCTTTTGCGCTTGAGGTGTTAAGGGAACCTGCCAATAACCCTTCAGCGGAACTTACTTATGAATTTTGCCTCTGTCCATCGGGTGACAGTATGTACATATTCAATTAAATCTGATTAAATGACACCATTTAAATAGAATTTAGTCAGCTTTTTGTAGCTTAGAAATACAACAAACAAACAAACAAAAGGTTTTTTATCAAGGTTGTTTGGCAAATATGAATAAAACATGGAGACAACACGTCCACCCACCATGGAGAAACAGCCACCCGCAGTATCGAGCCCTCTGCCTTCAGAATTGGCCACTAAGAATGAAGCTCAGCTGCCCCCTAATGGTGATGTATTTCCTGACTCAGAGAAATTTTCTGTACATACTGTCACCCGACGGACAGAGGCAAAATTCATAAGTTCCGTTAAAGGGTTACTGGCAGGTTCCCTTAACACCTTGAGTGCAAAAGATTACTGCATTTGTGACTTCAGGATTATTCAGTACTGCGGCCAACCGCAATTAGTCATGGCATTCTGTTCTCCGAGACGTGCATTTCTAAAGGCCCTATCTGTATCTACTGACACGCTCAAACACTGATAGGTGGCACTTCAATAAAAACCATCATCCCTCCAGAAAGATTCACTTTAAAGACTTGATATGTTCATGTTTTGTAACTGACGACACTTTAAACATCCACAAAACAAACCAAATATCAAAAGTGTTTTCTGTATTTAAAGTAACAAACAGTCAGGAGACAAGAACACTGGTTGTAAATTTTTATCATCATTTTTCAACAAACATATTTTATGTATATCATTCTCTTCTGCCTTTCTAAGTGTGTACTCACACTAGATACAGTTGCCTCGAAATGAGCCCGGGCACGATTGTTCCCCCTCCCCTCTCCCCCGACGGCCTGCGCTAACACTGCATTTTGACCTTCCAACTCTAGCACTTTTACATCATCAATGATGAGACTGTTCAGTTTAACCGGAAGCGCTCTCACTCAGTACAACGGAGACTGCTTTAGTTCTATTGTTTTGTATTTTATTTAATTTAATTTTATTAATTTGGGATGCAGTGAAACACAGTCAAATCTTTTGCTCAACAGATCCAGCACCTTTGATGCTCATAAATGTTTATAAACATCATTATGCTGCATGTATTAGGAGGTTTGGTGAAGGTGGCAGCTGAAGTTCAGTGAGGGGTTTGCGTTTGTTGAAAATAACAATTAATAAATTAATATGAAATCGTCGCTCAAACATGACATAGTGTCTGCAGTTTCATGTTTGGGCACACTTTGAACTCATACCGAGTCTGAGCTCAACCGAACCACGCTCTGGCACACCTCTTCCAACTAGACCAAAGCTGATCAACCGCACAGCACCACACCGGGGTTTGGCATGGAGCATTCATGCTTGTCAAATGAAACAAGAAACGGGTCTCAGACCAATGCACTCAGACATGGTTTGGATAGCCTAGTGTGAGTACTCTTAGAATAAAGCAGATTTCATTCAGCTGAGGCACAAATCAAGTTTTACTGAAGATCTGCTGCTCACAGAATCACATTCAGCCAGTCATTTATATGATCAGAGCAAAACATGAAGAGACCAAACACCAGAAGCTCTAGAAAGCAGTTTTATAAAAGACTTAAACAGACTTAGACATTTCTAAAATCTTCAATAGATCTTAAACAATGGTGTTTAAACTCTAAAAGCACATTATGTTATGATAGATAAAATACAGTAAATAAATGCTTGACTACTTTTAAAGCACAAACTGCAGATTCAACCAGAACCTACACAAGAACAAAACAAACAAAGTATAAAACACAGTGCATGCGAGTAAACACACAAACACATTCTCTCAGTAGTTAGTGCAGATGAAGTTGAG